>JANBXA010000588.1:11737500-11992500 GCA_030556225.1 Cricetiscus sungorus
GTGACTTAGACTGGCAGCTGTGAGGCCCTTGCTTTGCGTCATAGTAATTAATGATCACCTGTGTGCAGACACAGCACCAGGTGGCCGAGGGACATCAGAAAAATAGGATGAGTGGGCCACCGCAGACAACTTTGACAGTTAAGGACTCAGACTCCGGGACCTGGCTGAGTTTCTGCTTCCGGTAGTGCTGCTGGGGTCAGGGAGTGGGGCTGTTTGTTTTTAAAGATTTATTTGTTTTATTATGTGTGTGGGTGTTTTGCTTGCATGTATGTATGTGCACCACATGTGTGCCTGGTGTCTGCAAAGATGAGGAAGGGGCTTCTGGTCCCCTGGACTTGAGTTAGAGACCATTGTGAGCGACCACATGGGTGCTGAGACTAGAACTCAGGTCCACTACAAGAGCTGCTTTCCAGCACATGGAAGCTTAGCTGTTAACCCCTGCGCCAAAGTATCTGTGCCCCAGGGAGTCCCTGGACCAGCTGTGAGAATGATTGTTCAAGTGTTGAGACAGGGAGACCCCCACAATCTGAGGAAAAACAGTGGCAGCCTCATATATCACACAGGGTGTGTCTGGTTTGCTCGAGGGCTGGGGCTAGGCGGGACAAAGGTGCAGTGGATAGGCCTGGCAGAGTATGGGGCGGGGCAGGAGAAGATTTTGAACAGGAGGATGGTAGAAGTTGACAAGCTGTCTTAGTTACCTTTCTGTTGCTGTGACTGAAAAAAAAAAAAAAAACAAAAAAAGCAAAACAGAACAAAAAACCTACAAAAGCTACTTAAGGGAAAAGCATTTTTGCTCATAGTGATGTTCCAGAACGTCATGGTGAGAAGGCCATGGTGGCCATGGTGCAGGAGCAGGAGGCCAGCCACTCAGTGTCTGTGCACTCAGGAAGCAGAGTGGGCCAGAAGTAGGTCTGGGCTAGAAAGCCTCAAGGGCTGCCCCCACCCTTATCCCCAGTGACTACTTCCTGTGTTGCAGCTCCACCCCCCCAAGGTCTCACAACCTTCCCAAACATTTCTACCAGCTGAGACCAGGTATTTAAACACTTGAGCCTGTGGGGACATTTCACATTCACAGGACATCACCCTAGTGGACAGAGACTGGCTTTCCCCTAGAACACAGGAACAGCGGTGGCACTGGCCTGTGGCTTCAGAGAAGGCATGCTGTGCCTCATTTTTCGAGGAGCAAAGAGCAAAAGCAGCCGGCTGGGGAGTGAAGAATGTGGTCTGGAAAGGAAGTCGCCGTAGGCAGGGTTCCGTTGCTATGAAGAGGCACCATGACCAAGACAACTCTTACCGAAGAAAGCATTTGATTGGGACTTGCCAACAGTGTCAGAGGGTTAACCTGTGTTCATCATGGCAGGAAGCAGGCAGGATGGTGCTGGAGCAGTAACTGAGAGCTTTTTTCCACAGGCAGCAGGTAGAGAGGGACACAGGACACTGGCCTCAAAGCCCACCCCAGAGGCACACCTCCTCTACCCACTCAAACAAGGCCATACCTTCTAGTCCTTCCAAACAGTTCATCAGTTGGGGACCAAGCCTGGAAATCTAGGAGCCTATGGGATCAATCTCATTGAAACCATCACAGAAAGTGTTGGGGTCCAGATGTCTGGCTCTTCAGAGGGGCAAAGGGAGCAGGGACTATGATGACAGTAACAGCAGTGATAGCGTTGTGAGCAGGAGCTTCCTGTGGGGCAAAATGTGACAAAGGCCCGAAGCTGCGGACAGGACAAATGGCGTCAATGGCTCCCAGAGCTAGGGCCTCTCTCCATGGCTGGCACGCTCCATGGCCCTCCCCATCCAGTTTGGTGAACCCAGCGCAGGATGTCGGGGAGTTGTATATGTAATGGGGATGCAGATAAATGTCACCACACTGTCAGGTCCCTTTGGTTGGTTTTGTTCATTGCCATACCCCAAGCACCAGTGCTAGACACACACCAGGTACACAGTTGATGATTTAATGTACCCCAAGCCTTAATACCTGGGTCAGATACACAATGGAGCATAGTTAATGAACAAGCTACCTTTGAGAAATTTACAGACTCATTAATTCCTCAAACCCTGCATCCCTGATGAGGGCCACCCACTGCCCTGAAGCCATGGAGTAGATGGGCAGGTCAGAGCTGGGTGTGGAAGTAGGGGTAGGGCCGTGGCAGGCCCATTGGAGGGTCCAGAAGCAAGACTGTTGGTGTTGGGTGACTTCCCTGGCTGGTTTGCCTGAGGCTCTGTGTATATACTAGCTGATGGGCTGCTCTTAGGGATGACCTAACATCCCGGCTCTTTCCTCCCCCACAGCTCTTGGGGGGATAGTAGGAATCTTTCCCAGGACACAGAGGCAGCCCTGGGCCCCCTCTACTGCGCTCTTTATCCTTCTGGTCTACATACCTCAGAGTACTTCCCTGGCCCAGGAGGCCTGATTCCCTAGAAGCACTCGCTGCCTTTGGTGAATAGAGTCTGGAGAAGCTGTGTAGCTTGCGCCACTTCCTGTGAAACCCCGCCTGCCTCTGCCCATCGTCCTGGCGCTGAAGTCTTGCTAGGACTGAAGGATTCATCAGGCCCAGCTCCTTTGTCAGGGTGCCTTCCCTTCTAAGAGAGTGCTCTCTGTGGTCCTCCCTCAGGACTCTGGGCCTCCTTACAGGCCATGCTCCTTGACCCGGCCTGGGCTTGGACTCCTCTGGGAGGCCCTGTCAACTCTGGGTGTGTCTGACTTGTGTACTTGGTGCTGACTTCCTGAGAAGGCCATTTCCTAGCCTCTGGGCTAGCCTGATAACACCCTGTGCCTGTGGTTGCTTCCTGCCTCAGAGGAGGCAGCTCTGGAGACAGGCTAGAGTCACTCAACTAGCTTGAAGGTTTTCTTTCTTTTCTTGGGTTGAATTTCTGTAGAGAAAATATGTGTTCATATACATGTGGTGTGTGAGAGTGTTTGTTAGAAAGCAGATCGAGCAAGAATGGAGTGCGTATATAAGAGATTGTGACAGTGAATGTGTGAACATAAGGGTATATAAGTAAGTGTGTGTATAAGAGACAGTGTAAACTGAGAATGTGAGTACGAACATCTGTATGAGTGTATAACTGAGTGTGACAGCATGAGTGGATATGTTTGTGAGAATGTGTACAAGCGTGTAACTGAGAGTGTGTGCATACATATGAGTGTAAAACTGAGCATGGGCATGTGTATAGTGTATAACTGAGTGTGTACACACATAATGGAGATGTGTGTGTGTATATATATATATAGTATAACAGAGTGTGTGCATGTATATAGTGTATAACAGAGTGTGTGCATGTGTATAGTGTATAACAGAGTGTGTGCATGTGTATAGTGTATAACAGTGTGTGCATGTGTATGGTGTATAACAGAGTGTGTGCATGCATATAGTGTATAACAGAGTGTGTGCATGCGTATAGTGTATAACAGAGTGTGTGCATGCGTATAGTGTATAACAGAGTGTGTGCATGCGTATAGTGTATAACAGAGTGTGTGCATGTGTATAGTGTATAACAGAGTGTGTGCATGTGTATAGTGTATAACAGAGTGTGTGCATGTGTATAGTGTATAACAGAGTGTGTGCATGTGTATAGTGTATAACAGAGTGTGTGCATGCGTATAGTGTATAACAGTGTGTGTGCATGTGTATAGTGTATAACAGAGTGTGTGCATGCGTATAGTGTATAACAGAGTGTGTGCATGCGTATAGTGTATAACAGAGTGTGTGCATGCGTATAGTGTATAACAGAGTGTGTGCATGTGTATAGTGTATAACAGAGTGTGTGCATGTGTATAGTGTATAACAGTGTGTGTGCATGTGTATAGTGTATAACAGAGTGTGTGCATGTGTATAGTGTATAACAGTGTGTGTGCATGTGCATAGTGTATAACAGAGTGTGTGCATGTGTATAGTGTATAACAGAGTGTGTGCATGTTTATAGTGTATAACAGAGAGTGTGTGCATGTGTATAGTGTATAACTGTGTGTGCATGTGTATAGTGTATAACAGAGTGTGTGCATGTGTATAGTGTATAACAGTGTGTGTGCATGTGTATAGTGTATAACAGAGTGTGTGTATGCGTATAGTGTATAACAGTGTGTGTGCATGCGTATAGTGTATAACAGTGTGTGTGCATGTGTATAGTGTATAACAGTGTGTGTGCATGTGTATAGTGTATAACAGAGTGTGTGCATGTGTATAGTGTATAACAGAGTGTGTGCATGTGTATAGTGTATAACAGAGTGTGTGCATGTGTATAGTGTATAACAGTGTGTGTGCATGTGTATAGTGTATAACAGAGTGTGTGCATGTGTATAGTGTATAACAGTGTGTGTGCATGTGTATAGTGTATAACAGAGTGTGTGCATGTGTATAGTGTATAACAGAGTGTGTGCATGTTTATAGTGTATAACAGAGTGTGTGCATGTGTATAGTGTATAACTGTGTGTGCATGTGTATAGTGTATAACAGAGTGTGTGCATGTGTATAGTGTATAACAGAGAGTGTGCATGTGTATAGTGTATAACAGAGAGTGTGACACATGTGTATAGTGAATAACAGAGTGTGTGCATGTTTATAGTGTATAACAGAGAGTGTGTACACATATGATGTAGAGTGTGTGCATGCATATAGTGTAACTGAAAGTGGGCGCATGTGTATATAACTGAGTGTGTGACTGTTATGTTCTCTCTTTCCCCAAGTTGCTTCTGTCTCCAGTCCTGCTTTCTCTCTTTTCTGTGCCGTGTGTGGATGTAGGGAGGAGGTTTGGCATGAAGCCTGGACTTTGACTACCAAGATTTCCCCAGAAGATCATTTATGCCAACTTCTGGGCCCCGTAATCTTTGTCTTTGCCATCTTTGCTTTCAGTCAGGAGTTTCAAATGCTGTCACCCTGTGAACTGGGTCACAGTTTAAACAAGGACAGCTGGAGGAGTTGTCCAGTCGAAGCCCTAAGAAAGGAACAGGAAGGTCTGGAATTTGGTCACCAATTATGACCAATGTGTGGGAAAGCTTTCTGGGAGCAGTCTCCCGAGACCAGTGCCTTGGTTTAGTCCTGTCTAGGGAGGGGAGGCGTGTGTCAATAGATTTCAGAAGTACTTACTGAGCACCCACTGCGTCAGAGCAAAGAGTGATAGGATTGAGTATTGGGAGAAAGTGACATGGTACGTCTTACATTTTAAGACTGGGATAGACACCAAACCCCCTTGTGTGGGAGAGGTGTGTGCCCTTCTTGCTTTGCTGCTTGATGCCTCCTGGTCCCTCTGCCTGTGCAGGCAGGGCTTGCTGCCACGTGGCTGGTCACAGAATGCAAGCATCATTGTTATCTGTGGGTTTGTGCTTCCCCCTTCCAAGGCAGACATATCTGTCTGTCTCATCTCATGACCTTGCCTCATACTTAAGCAGGGAAGCTCCTGGCTCTACAGCCACATCTGTCAGCTTCCCTCCTGCTGCCGCTTTGGACTTAAGCTCCTTCAGAGGCAACATCCGATTGATTACCTGTGCTCACGACTGCCCTCATTCCCTGGTCTCAGGCCTGTGCTGCTTTGTCATTCTCTGCTTCTCTGAGACTGTGCCCTCAGCACACACAGGGGCCTGTGCTTTCCTCCCAAGGCGTTGTTAGTCTTAGCTGCAGCAGCCTGGTTCAGTGTCCCTGCTCTGCGTCCCGTTTTCCAGCAATGATTACCTTCTTACGATCGGTCCTTGGCCTCAGCACCTCTAGTTCCACAGCGACCGCCCCTCTCATGTTGATGCCATTGCTAAAAGTAATGGCCATGCCTGCATGCTTACCTCACTTGATGGTCCAGCCTTTGTTGCCTGGCCTCTTTCCAGAAGCGCTAGACCACACCCACTGGGCTCCTGCTGAGACGTCTCCTCCCTGGAATGCTTTTCCCACAGGTCTAATTTTGGTTTCTGTAGCAGACAAGTCCTCCTAATTTTTCTTCCTAGGCATTTCCCCTCAGTTTCCTGTAGCTTTGATCTGGAAACCGAATGTCATTGCAAGTTGAACTTGGCTTCTTTCCTCTGCTTCAGTAAATGGCGCTGTGGTAGCCACTGCCCACAGTGAGGTCTGCAGCTTCAGTAGATGATGCTGTGGTAGCCATGGCCACCCCAATGTCTGCAGCTTTAGTAGATGGCACTGTGGTAGCCATGGCCACTCCGAGGTCTGCAGCTTCAGTAGATGGCGCCGTGGTAGCCACTGGCCACCGCAAGATCTGCAGCTTCAGTAGATGGCGCTGTGGTAGCCATGGCCACCGCGAGGTCTGCAGCTTCAGTAGATGGCGCTGTGGTAGCCATGGCCACCGCAAGGTCTGCAGCATCTTTAGTCCCCTCCTTTCTCACTTCCAGGCTGTTGCAACAATCACTCCACACTGTGTCCACTTAGCTTTATGAAGGTGAGGAGATGAACCGTGGGCTTCACTGCTTAACCAAGGGTCTCTGTGATCTTTCTGGAGCTCCACCGGTGGATCTGTGTCCCTCTGCTGATCTGTAGCTTGTATATGTTGTGTGGTTCCTACCCTCTCTTCCATCTTTAGGGAGAACAGTGACCACACACACACAATCCAGGGTAATTCTTCCAACTCCAGGTCCTTCATGGTCAGCAGTGCAGAGTTCCCTTTGACACATAAAATGCACACTCACACCTCCCTGAGATCAGGCTTGGACTCAGGGCCATACCCCGACCCAGTCCAGGGTAAGCCTGGTTTGTTTTGCCTCTGAATTTTATATTTACACGTGGTCTGTGTCTCACTTTCTTCACTGTTTCTTACCTCACTCTTGTACAAATTGCTGTCACCTCTCACCTGAATACTGTAGTAATCTATTTCCATCCTTGTCTCTTTGCTGAGTCCACTCCCCACACAGCAGGTGGAGGGGCTTTCAGAAACTTGAGTCAGAGCATGTCACCTGCTACTTCCAAACCCTCCAAGACTTTTGCACTGAGAATGCATGCCTCTCTCAGTAGTGTCTGCCAAGCCCAGTGCTGTCCCTCTGCTCCAACTGCACAGTTTTCTAGCTGGTTCTAGACTATGCCACTGAAGACCTTTCCTCTCTGGAATGCCCTTCCCATGGGTCTTTGCATTCCTCACTCTGCTGTCATTCTCTCAAGAGCCGTCTCCATGGAGAGTCTTTCCCTGGCCTGACCACTCAGTCTGAGGAAGACACCAGTTACTAACTGTCACTGAGTGAGTCTCCTACTATATTATTAGTAAACTTGGGAAAGATATCCACAATCCAGAAATTGATTTTTGCTTTGCATCATTATGAGGTTGAAAAAGTATTACATTTTATCAGTGTGAAAGGCCCTTCCGTAGTGTGAAAAATGAATGTCCATCCCATACTGTCTTTTCACAGCATTTTACCTACACAGCTAATCTTGGGACTTTGTATGGAGCTTCTCAAAGTAGCCTGCCTATATGTATATCTTAAATTTTATTTATGGGGAGGCATGAATGTGCCACAGTATTTATATGAAGGTAAAAGGACAACTTTGAGGTTGGTTTTCTTTTACCATGGTTTCATCCATCTCAGGAATTGAACTCAGGATGTTTAGCTTGCATGGCAAGGGCTTTACCCACAGAGCCATTCGTCCGTCCGTCCGTCCGTCCGCCCGTCCGTCCGTCCGTCCGTCCGTCCGTCCGTCCATCCATGCATGCATGCATGCATTCATTCATTCTTTCAAACTAACCAGTTCAAAACACAGTGCATTATAGTAGCCACTCTGGATGCTTGGGTTCCGGGTTCCCCAGTACTCATGCTTCTGTGGCCTGCAGGGCTCAGCCTGGTACCTGCTGCTCTTGACTCTTGGATGGGCTCTCATGTATCAGGTCATGGCTCAGACAGCATCACTGTGTTTCATGTGCCCTTCAGTGGCTTGGTTGGGGCCAGATCTACACAGGCCCAAGCAAGTCCTTCTGGTGACCACAGAGAGCCAGATGTAAGAGGAAGTGAGTCGGCCCCTTTCTAAGTTGTCTGTGTACATCACAGCTCACACTGTCCTGTTGGTCAGAGACTGGGCATTCATGTATTCAGGTGAACACACACATGTGCTTAAATAATTCCATCTGTTTAATTTGTTTATGGGCATCTTGTGCTTCATTGAGCAGGCACATCATAATTCATCAAACAGTCCCTATATATTGTTTTCTATCCTTTACCATTTCATGTAGGGCTGGGTATAGGAAATCGTCTCTTTATTATGTATTTGTGCTCAAACATGCAAACATCTGTGGGAAAAGTTCCTAGATCTGGAATTTGGGTCAGGTGGTACAGGCACATAAAGTACCTACACAAAGGTACATACAGTACCCATACATACAGTACCTACACAAAGGTACATACAGTATCCATACATACAGTACCTACACAAAGGTACATACAGTATCCATACATACAGTACCTACACAAAGGTACATACAGTATCCATACATACAGTACCTACACAAAGGTACATACAGTATCCATACATACAGTACCTACACAAAGGTACATACAGTATCCATACATACAGTACCTACACAAAGGTACATACAGTGCCACACACATATGCTAATGGCCCAGACACTCGTGGGTTTATTCTCCCCTGGCACTACTGGGGTGTGTCTTGTCCGTACTCCTAGGAGTCCGGGATTACAGGCACTGCAAATGCTTTAGCTCTCGCTGGCAAAATGCCAGATAAGTGGGGCTGGAACCAACGTGGCTGCGGAGAAGCGCAGAGCCCAGCTGTCTTGCTGTGTGACAAAGGGGTTGCTGAAGAACCCGCTCTTCTCCCGTACAGGTTGTTTTTTTCCCCTGGGTCACAGCCACACCAGGAATGGCTTGACTGGAGCTAAACGACATGCACAGAGTGGCTGGGCTTTCGTGTTGGAGTCAAGGGCCCCCCAAAACAGAGAAGCGCCCAGGAGGGTTTTGGTTTTTCAGTGTCTGATCTCTGCATACCAGCTGGGTGCTGCTGTGAGGAAGGCAAAGGCCTCAGCCCTGCCTCCTCTGGGGACCAAAGAGCCAGGGGCTGCGGACATGAGCCGAGCTGGTGTAGGACTTGCAGGTTTAGAGCTGAACTAGAGCCCTGGGTCCACTGAGGCGGAGGCCTGCCCTCTCTAATGCCAGGGTCCTCTCTAATGCTAATGGTTTCTGTTTCTCTCAGCCTTTTGCTCTGTTTGGGTTACTGGAGTCCTCCCTCACACCAGCCTGACTCAGGCCCGTCACCCGTCACACCGCCTCCTCACCCTGATCCTCCCAGAGTCAGACCCGATAGGGCAGGAGGGGATTCCCAAACCACCCGTCCAGCCCCAAACCTCAGGGCTCAAGTGGTGTAGGATGGAGGCTGAACACGTGGAGATGCCGAGGTCCATGTGGTTTGTGCGGGCGTGTTGGAGGGATGGTTGGGTGGCAGAGACCGCCCAGGTTCTGACCCCAGCTCCAGGGTGAACTGTGGCCTTGGCCTGGCCGCCTTCTCTCTCCTGCCTCGTTCACCTTGTGAGATGGTGACAGTGATAGACACACCTTAATGCTGCTTTTAAGAATTGCTTGGCAGGTGGCTGTGTGCTTAGTAAGAGCTTGGTATGGCTGGGCTGTTAGTGGAACCCAGTGTTCCTTGCAGACCCCTGGTGCACAGGGAAGGTGTTTTACAGAGCTTTGAGACCCCATAGCACCAATGTCACTATCGTAGGACATCATGGCTCCTTCAAGAAAAGATAATTCCTAGAAGCTGGTGTTGCTTAGCACCTGCTGCATGTTATATGCATTGCATATCTGTGTGAGCCTTACCATCCCCAGCCGAGGAAACTACGGCTGGGAGAGATTAAGTGACTTGTCAGTCCTATACAGCTAGTAAGCCTGGACTCAGGTCCCAGGCCTTTCCTCTGGTGCTGCTGGCCTTCTCTGTCATGGAAACCACAGGCCTGGCCACTTTGCCGGCCAGCCACTGGCTGCGCAACTGGGAGACAACACCTGTACTCTCCCCTGGGCCTGGTGCTTGCACAGGAGCAGGAAGGCCTCAGATTTGAGGCTTTTGTGGGCAGAGCCCTAGGGGCGGGCCTGAATGCCTGAGTCCCACGGGGAAGTCGAGGGCAGCTCCGTGTCTCCCAGCTGGCTCTCAGTCTCTGTGCTGGCTCTCAGTTTGTCTCTGTGCTGCCCGTTTCTCCATCTTGTGTTGTTTTTGTGACTAGCCACAGGGTGCAAACTCCCTCTCCATAGCTCCACTCTTGTGGGAGTGCAAGTCTGTTTGATCTTTTATACTTAATTCTTTAATCCACCTGAAATTAATATTCCCATGGCTTGGGGGTGCTCTTCTATTTTCTTGCCTCATTGCCCCAGCATGCAGCCAGATATCTCTGGCGGCAAGAGCTGGTCTGGTGATGTCTGCCTCTTTTCTTGGCGGTAGATTGTGAACTGGGGACCCACTGGACCCTGACAGGTACAGGCAGTGTCCATGAAGCATGGGTCTGACCACCCGGGACCCTCAGCCTTAGGGCTGCCTCTTGTCTCTGAAAGACATTTTGACAAGAGCTCTTGATGTCTGCAATTCTCTGTTCTCGTGGCTGAGAGAACTAGGACAAAGAAAGCATGATTCTCTTGGCAGGGTAAAAATGAGCCCAGAGGTTAAAAATCATTCAGGAGTTCTTTTGGTTATCATGCTTAAGCTAGGCCATAAGCACTTGGTGGTCAGAGAGTGCCTCTCGGTGGAAATGTGCTTCCTCCTTGACAGGTATTAGGATGCTGTAACAAAGGTCACGAGATCAGCGCCTTCAGCAGGAACTAGAGAAGTTAGTGTTGCCTTTATGTAGTAACTGACCACTCCCATGCCCGCTTGCATCCAGGAAGAGCCCTCTGAAGCGCTGCTCTGCCCTTCTCAGAGGCATCCACCTCGTGTTCTGAGACAGCACAGACTCATCCAGCCCGGGGTGTCTAGAGAGGGGAACTGGCTTGGTGGCCATGCTATTGCCACTCACAAACACATACCACTGGGGACCTAGAAAGGGGAACTGCGTTGGTAGGATCTTACCGGACTCCTCGAGGAATAGCGATGGTGGCATCTCCAGGATGCCTGAGCGCTGACCTGGTGTGGAGATACTCTGAGGCTTTGGATGTCGGTCATGCTGTCTCCTGTTCTGTCCCTGATGCGTCAGCCTTGTTCTGAGCTTACCCACCTGCTCCCTTCTCCAGACACTGTGTTTTCTGTCCTTCCTGTCCTTGGCTCTGGTGCAGAGTGTGCCATCCCTCCCTCAGCCTGGTGCCCTTCCTGCTGGCTCTCCTGTCTAGCCCTGTTCTCTCCCTGTCCCGTGGCTTCCATTGTACACACAGCGGTCTGATGCTGTCCATGGTCCCATAGTGAGAGTAGGAAGCTGGGTCCACATCTGCTGTCTGGGTCTGAGAATTCTGCCTCAGGTCCTGCAGCAGGATGGCAGGCAAATGGGTGGGGCTGAGGGGAAGTCATGGGAGGGCTCGTCGGCTTAGGTGAACATCAGGCTTTCTTAGGATGCTCCTCCTGAGATGTTGATGCAGTCAGAGTACCAATCTGAGATTAAATCTAGGGCCCAGAATGTCTTGGCCTGTTTTAACACCCCCTGCCACTGGTAGAACTCTTTTATCGTGCCCGAGACCCAGGATTTGATTCTCAGTACTGCAAAAGCAAACAAAGTAGACAGGAAAAGGTTGGCATGGATTGATGATCAATAATCTTATCATTGCTATGGTTAATAAATATCCTGACATAGAAACTGCTTTTAAGGAAAGGTTCCATTTCCCCTTAGAAACAATATAAAATGAGGTGCATGCCTTTAATCATAGCACTCTCAAAGCACAGGCAGGCAGATCTTTGTGAGTTTGAATTCAAGATCAGACTAGATTGATCTACACAGTGAGTTCCAGGACGAGGGTTACATAGCAAGACCCTGTTCCCCCCCCCAAAAAAAAAGAAAAAAAAAAAAAAGACTGGGCAGTGGTGGTGCACGCCTTCAATCCCAGCACTTGGGAGGCAGAGGCAGGTGGATCTCTGTGAGTTGGAGGCTAGCCTGGTCTACAGAGCAAGTTCCAGGACAACCAAGGCTATATAGCAAGACCCTATCTTGAAAAACCAAAAACAAAATGAAAAGTACTGAGCTCTGCCTGGCCTGTGACACACCAGCACGCCTGGCCTGCGACACACCAGCACACCTGGCCTGCGACACACCGGCACTCCTGTGATCCCAGCACTTGGAAGCTGAGTAGAAGGATCACAGGTTCTTAGCAGTCTACACCGCGGGGTTTTAAAAACAGACTAATAAAAAATTCTGTTCAGTGTACATAATTCAAGCTATAAAGATAAAAATGTAAATATATCCCCAATTTTGTTACACATTCTTGTTAGTAATTATTTTAGGCATCTTTATGGGGTCTAGACATATATAGAGTATTGAGACAGGCTTCTACAGTGGTCACACATTCTACAGTGGTCACACACTCTTGTGACATCCACTAGCCACGGGTAGCCACTGACAACTTGACATGCAGCCAGCTTCCGTTGGGAGGTGCTGTCCTTGTGAAGTGCACACGGGTGCTAGAAAACTGGAAACAGCTTTCCCTGCTGCAGGGTCTTCCCTACCCACCTGCTGTTGAAACTGTTGCCACCTGCACCAGCTGCCCTGTGTCCCTGTGAGCTCTGCGGGCATAACTTCCTTCTTTCTGGCAGTAGAAGCTGCTGTAGGCCACCCGATTTTATGTTCCAAGAAACTTGCTTTCTTTACAAACATCTAAGGAATTCTGTGCTCAAGAGCCTAGCTCAGCTGTGTTCTGGGCTTAGCTGGCTCCCCCTAGGACTCTTGTCACTAGGTCACAGTCAGAGCAGTACCAAGGCTTGTCACCCCTGCAGCTTAGGTGGACTGATGCAAAGATGATGTGTGTTGAGCCTCAGCTGGGCTGGCCACCCGGATCTTAGTGGGTCCCTTGTGGTGACTGTTTTAATTGTTATTTATGCAGTATAGGTAAAGCTGTTCCTCATTTTATCACCAGATTATTGACCAAAAGCCAGCCTAAAGTCCACTGTAACCACTAGACCCAGCTGAGGTCTCCTAGACCCTGCCAGTAACAGGGTCCTTCTAGACCTTTTCAAGCTGACTGTGTATTTTTAGTATACCTGTGTCTGTCTGTCACAGAGACATGCGCCAGTCAGACTGGTGTATGAGTTGTTCTGGGTTCAGAACAGTCTGGATGTGTGAGTTCCAAAGAGCTGTACCTGGCTTCTTTTTAATGCAAATTAACCACCAGCATGGCATGGAGGCCATAACTACTCCACACAATGAATATACCTTTCTTCCTTTTTTTAACTTTCTGTGCATTGGTGTTATGTATGTCTGTGTGAGGATGCTGGATCCCCTGGAACTGGAGTTACAGACAGTTGTGAGCTGCCATGTGAGTGCTGGTCATTGAACCTGGGTCCTCTGGGAGAGCAGCCAGTGCTCTTAACCACTGAGCCATCTCTCCAGCCCCAACTTCCACAGCCAAACTTCCACAAAGATTCCTCAGAGGCAGGGCTGTGGAGTGGTGGTTTTCAGAGAGATGTCGTTCCGGTCAGCTTGACACAAAGCTCTGACACCTGAGCAGGAAGGGCTTCCCAGGCTCACTGTCCATACTCAAGGCCATAGGCATTGGCAGAGCAAGGAATTTCACTACTCTTCTCTTGGAAATAGATCCCCTGGATTCTGTGTGTTCGGCATAAGATCATGTGTTTACTATCACAGAGGAATTTCTCCATGTTAAAGTGTAGCCATCCTTCTGGAATTGGTAAATACGTGGCAGAGGGATGACTGGGTACTTGAGCCAACACTGCCACAATGCTCCTTGCTCAGGAGCAGCCCCTCCCTCACATAGACCCACCCTTAGGTTGTAGGGTTCCAGAGGAGCCTCTCCAGGAGCCTGGAACCTTGGGGCGTGAGGGTCCTGAGGTCCTTGGGCTTTCCAGCCCACGGACCATTTCTTGCTCCCATTTATCGTCTCGCTTGGCTTTGCAGATGATATGGCTGAACTTCTCCTGGGGGAGTCGAAGCTGGAGCAACACTTGAAGGAGAAGCCCCTGCGGCAGGGAGCCAGTCCCCGGGGCCCCAGGCCCCAGCTCACTGAAGTGCGCAAGCACCTGACCGCTACCCTGGACAGAGGGAACCTCAAGGTACTGTGGGCCTCTGGGGCCAAGAAGGGGGGTGGGTGGTGCTGCCATGGTCTCCTGGGGACAGTGTGTGGCTTGGGAAAGGGGATGGTGAACAAGGTGTGTTTGGAGCATGTCTGTGCGGTGCTGGGGTCGCTCGCCTTCTTCAGCAGGCGCACTCCTTGTATCCGCTCTAGGCTGCCTGCCTGGCCTGTGGGGCTTCCGGCCTAGTAGGGCGCTCTGATGAAGCATCCTTCTGAACGAGGGGATCATTCCTCCCCAGGTCCTTGAAACAAAGTCTCATTGTTAATTATAATTCAACATTAAAGCATAGCTTCTTACTTAAATCACGTAGTTAATGAATGTCATCCACCCTGTAGCCAGAGCTGCTGCCAGTAGCCAGGTGCTGCCTCATTGTGGCAGAGAGCCAGGAACCTCTCCCACCCTTGGCAACCCCCTCCCTCCCTCCGGGTCCAGGCCACCTCAGGCTCTGCCCTTCCATCTGCTGTTGCTCATCTGTTCCTTCTCACACATTTCTCCTTGCGTGTTTCCTGTGAGCCTGGCCACTCTGCCTTTCACAAAGGCTGACTCTTCTTGCTTGCCCTGCTCCTCCTCCAGCCCTGGAGTCCAGCCTCTGCCACTCTCTGG
This sequence comes from Cricetiscus sungorus, assembly GCA_030556225.1. Classification (NCBI taxonomy): domain Eukaryota; kingdom Metazoa; phylum Chordata; class Mammalia; order Rodentia; family Cricetidae; genus Cricetiscus; species Cricetiscus sungorus. The sequence goes on from JANBXA010000588.1 coordinate 11,752,248, forward strand.
TACTCTCAATGTATTAGTTTCTTTTCCTGGTGTGATAAAATACCCCAACAAAAGTAATTCAGGGGAGAGAGTGTTCAGTCTCGCAGGAGAGAGAATCCGAAGAACGCAGCGGGAGCTCAAGCAGCCAGTCACACCCTGCGTCAGAAAGCAGCGAGCAGTGTGCTTGTGTTCAGCCAGCTTTCTCCATAGTACACAGTGTAAGATCCCGAAACTAATCCCTCACGGCCTTGCCCGGATGCTAAATATAGCCCACAGGTGTGCCTGGGCAATGCTGGATCCTGTCTCGCTGGCTTAGCTGATGGCACCTCCTCCAGCCTGCTCATCCTATGCTCTCTCTGTCCTCCCGGGAATACGGTTTTCCACTGAGGACAGTAGATTCTGGGGAACTTTAGAAGATATGATTTCTTTTTCTTTTTATCCGCTAAGTTGCCTTTATCCTTTTCTTTGTCCTAGAGTCCTCCTGGGCTGCTTCCTGGCATTTGCACGTATCTACACCTCTCCTACCCTCAGTCCCAGAGAGGACATAGCCTTTTTAAAAAATTTTATTTTATATGTATGGGTGCTTTGCCTACATGTATGTCTGTGCAACATGTGTGTACTTGATCGCCTCAGAGGCCAGAAGAGAGTGCCAGAACACCCGGCACTGGAGTTCCAGATAGTTGTGAGCCACCATAGGGGTCCTGGGAATTGAACAAGGTTCTTTACAGGAACAACAAATGCTCTTAACCACTGAGCAATCTCTCTAGCCTTGAGGCCATATTCTTTTGGAATTCCATATTGGAAACTTGTGCTTCCTGTCAGCTTGCTGGGTGACCTTGGGGGTCCTTTCCTTCTCTGGCTCAGTTTTGGAAGGTTGGGAGTGGGCTTTTTGAGACAATCCCTGTGGACCCTCTCAGTTCCTGGCTGCTTCGGGCTGTGATCCTGCATTCTGAGCTCTTGTTCCTCTGTTATCTGGCTGCCTCCTCTGCTCTGTTGCACCAGGCCTTGGACAATGTTGGTGCAAGCATTCTCGGTCATGGGCTCTGGAAGCTTCTCAGAGTGTGCAGTCTCCGTGTATGTCAGCTGTGTGAGCATGGCTCTAGAGGCTAACTCAAGAGCTTTATTGTCACATAGGATGCCAGGTGACAAAGGACACGCTGGTGCAATTGGAGCCATAAACGCTGGTCTTCACTGGCTGACTTGTGGCCTGTGCTGGACCTCAGCTCACAGGGTACAGTTGTCTGCCTGGCATCTTTTCTTAACCAGGGGGCTCCTGGTGACTTTGGTGGTGGGTGCTGGTCAGCGGGAGAAGGTGGAGGAACGGTGGGTCTCTGGGACGATGATGACAGCCAGTCAGACCCAGTGTCTCGGAGGTATGGAACTATGAATGCACATTAAGAGGAGACATCCAGCTCATGTCTTTTCCTAACCCTTGCCTTCCTCTGGCAAAGTTAGTCACTTGTTTCACATCTCTGTTCTCCTTACTGTGCAGCCCAGCTTGTAATAATGTTGAATTTCACCTTGGAATTCTAGAGTTGGTGATCTTGGGACGGTCCTCAGCATCTCTGACGATTGTCCCGGGCTCAGATGGGGAGATTTTTTAGAGCAGTGCCACGCTGCACCTGACGTGTGTCCTTTCCTGATACCTCTCTGCTTCTCCTGGAATTCAACCCAGATGCGGTTTGTGCCTTCCCCCACCGTGCAAAGAATGTTCTAGAGCTGCACAGCCTTGCTTGGATGTGCTCTCTGTTCGCACTGGCTAACGTGAAGCTGCTTTCCTTGACCATAAGTCCATTGTGTCTCCAGGGACTCAAGACGTGGAAAGAGCAGAGCTAACTGGTAATGCAGCCAAGAGAGATGGGGGCCGGAAGTCAGAGGACAGGAAATGGCTTCCGATGAGCAGGGCAGCCCTGGCTCTGTGCTGGGCTCGTCTCCCCCCAGCAGGGAAGCTCAGTGGCCTTGGCTGGGCCACGGTGTTTGCTCACTGTACAATGCTATGGATGGACTCAACCAGCAAGGCTCTCCCAGACCATCTCTCCCGTGCCTCTTGTCATTCCTTCAAGCTGACTCAGATGGCCCTTCAGCTTGCTTCTTGTAAACTGCTTGTCTTGTGGCAAATACATGTTGCATAACATTGTTTCTCGTTTAGCCGTTTGTAGGTGTGTAGCTCAGTGGCAGTAAGTGTACAGCCATAACCCTTTCATCTTCTGAAAGAACCTCCATCCCCATTAAACACAGTTCCAGAGGCCTGGGGATGGGGCCAGAGGATTCCCCAGGAAACCTTTCTGATGGTGCTGTGCTCCTGTGCTGGGGGCTTCTTTATACCGGCTCCTCCCTTCACAGGTCTGCTTTACTCTTGGCCAGCAGATACTCTTCTGAGCTCTTACACGGGTGTGTCTCTCTTGGGCCACTCCTGACGCCTCTTGCTGACATTGGCCTCCATTGCTCACCCTCTCCTCTTCTCCAGGGCAGCCTGGTGCCTCTGTTCCCTTCTGAGAATTGTCTGGGAGCCACCTAGCTGGCACAGCTGCTCTGCTCTGCTCTGTGTGGTCACGTGTGTCCTGTCTAGGTATATATAAATTTAGCCTTGCACGGCTAAGGTCATGAATAAGTCCAGGGAGAAGACAGGGGTATTTCTTTGTCTGGGTAGCTGGGTGCCTCCTCTTTCTTTGGCTGGTAGGATGTAGGGGAGGCGAGCAGATGATGAGACTGGTGGGTAGTGGGGGTGGGGTGGGAGGGGTTTCCCTTAACTGTCACAGCCCTCAAGAAGGGGACCCTTGTCAGTAACCTCAGCTTCTCAGTCATGATTATCTTCATGGAAACAGTCTTTTGCCTTTGCGCCCTTTGGAAATCTTGACCTTGTGTGGTTTGGGTTCCGTCCTGGAGGACGCCTGCATGTCAGGCACTGCCCTCTTTTGAGACAATGTTGCCATTCCCTCCTTTGCCCGGGTAGCCGGCTTCCTCCTTGGTCCGGCCCAGGCCTTCTGAGAGATGCAGGGGTTTTAATTAGTTTTGCTTTCTCGTAGCTTTATTAAGATATAAGTCACATACTGGCCTGACTACCATTCACAGTACACAGTTGAGGGACTTTTAATGTATTCATGAAGTGAAACCATCAGCCTTCCTTTCATTACCGCAAAAGAAAGCCCATAATCCTCAGTAGTCACCCCGGTACTCCCCAGGTACACTCAGTGATGATGATTCTGTAAATTCAACCCTTCTGGACTTTTCTTACCACTGGGGATCACTATGTCATATGGCCTTTTGTGACTTCGTGTTCATTTGGTATGCTTTGTGGAGTTGTCCATGTTGAAACATGTATTGTTAATTCATTTTTTCTTATTATGACAGTAATAACTTCATGACTATCTCGTGTTTTGATTGACACTTGGGTTGCTTGCACTTTGGGCTATTGTGACTAATAGTGCTGTGTGTGAGCATTCATATGAAAATTTTCCTGGGAGGCTCTGTGGCATTTCCTGCAGCAAGGTGCAGAGCCCTGGGGAACAGTGCATGTAATATTGTAGGAAATTTGTTTTTTCTGTCTTTTTCCTTCTAGTCAGAATTCCTACAAGAATCCAATCTGATCATGGCCAAGTTGAATTATGTGGAAGGAGATTGCAAAGAAGCCCTGAACATCTATGCCCGGGTGGGCCTCGATGACTTGCCGCTGACCGCCGTACCTCCCTACAGGCTGCGGATGATCGCTGAGGCCTATGCTACCAAAGGTGAGGGCTGCATGCTTCCCCCTGGCCCCTGTTTGACCTCTGTGCTCTCGGCTGGTAATTAACTTGGCTGTTCCTAGCAAGGCTGCCAGGGTCAGGCCTGTTGCACATGCTGGGTGACATTAAGCCTTAACACCTTGTTTCTTCAGAGCCTCAATTCCAGAATTTTTCCATTTTGATGAAGTTTCTAAACACTATACCATCTTTGCAGTGAATTTTTTGGTAATTGAGTGGCCGCACAGCCTATATAGGAATTTGTTTCGTATGGCCATCTGGCCACACGGCCAACCATGGTATTTGTTAGTGTTACATTTGGGCTAATTAAGGCCAATTGATGAATCCCTTGGCATCCCTGTAACAGTCCTCTGACGGGTCTGCATTCGAGGGACCAACAAAATGTAACTGCTCTCTCCTGCCACAGAGTGGCTTGCAGCCTTGTGTCAGAGGATGCAGTCCCGTGAGCAGAAAGACGGAGGGCGGTATGTGCTGTCTGCCTGGTGCGTTCGCCAAGCTGCCCTCCTCTGTCATATCTGTGTCATATGGTTTTGAGGAGGGGGCCAAATCATGAACAGATAGCACATGCTTTCATGTCAGTCCAGACAAGAAAGCCGCATGGAAAGGCTGAGTGAGGCAGTAGCAACTTTTCAGAAGTAGGAGAAGGTTCGCTGGCCTGACAGGGCTAGGGATGCTTCCAGACAGATGGACTCAGAACTGGGCTTCCCAAGGCCACGGCATTCATAAATGTGCAGTGTGAAGCCGCCCACTGTCCCAGGTACACATTGCACCTGACTGTGGCTGGCACGGGAGCAGGGGCTGCCCTCTTCAGGCTGCTGAGATGGGGGGCAGCGGGTGGTGCAGCCTGTCTGACTCACCCACCCATACAGCACTGAACAAGGCCAAGCCCAAGGTTACTTCTTAAGACATTGGTGATGGGCTTGATGGCCTCACCCAGTTCCCTGGAGCCTCCAGAACTGCTGGGTTCATCTAATTATCTAAGTGTTCCTGTGGGTTGGAAAAAGATACCACCGCTCTTGACAGGCACCTCAGGCAGTTTAATGGGCATGGTCCTTTGAGGCTGTCTCCTGGGTCCTGAGAGCGTCTGTCTTTGTTTGCCTATGTCTAAGAAGCAGGGGCCTAGGGCTAAACTACTCTCTCTCTCTCTGGGGCACTCCACCGCCTCACAGGTCTTAGGCTGCTAGGGCTAGCTGTGCTTTAAGCACACATGGATGTATGCCCCTCCAGCCAGGAACCCACTTGTCAAAGTCCCCATGGGTTATAAGGATTACATAAAATTACCTATCTATCTGTGTATCATCTATCTCTATGTTAAAATATTACCTGACATATAGTATAAGAAGGATGTTAGCAAGGCTGGAAAGATGCCCAGTGGTTAAGAGCTCTTGATGTTCTTATGGAGGGCCTGGGCTTGATTCCCAGCACCCACATGGTTTCTCATAACCATCAGTAAGCACGTATGTCACACACATACATATATATATACAGACAAAACACTCATACACAAAGAAGAATAGAATCAAATGGAAGACATTTAAGAAGTATTAGTGGTAACTAGAGGTGACTGGAGGTGACAGTCACAGATAACTTGCCCACCCAATTCATGGAGATGTCCAAAGATTGGCCAGCTTGCTGGGGAAGCTCTAGATGCTAGTTCTGTTTCTTCACGGAGATCCTAGAGATTCTTCAAGCAGGAGCTCTGACTGGGAAATCTGGATTATTAGTGTGTGGTCCACCCTCAAATCAGAATTGCTTTGCTGATGCGAGGCCTCCTACAGTGAGTTTATTTTTGTCAGCTTTTGAGTTAATTATTGCTGTCTTAAAATCAGAAGCATGCAACTCTACTTTCCTGTCATCTTTGGAAAAGGAGGAAGAACTGTCTATTCAGGCTACAACTAGGTGGCAGGTGTCCCATGGGCATGCCGTCAACCTTTAGCCTACACGCTCTGCACTGTAGGAATTATCTGCGCGCTTTCTAGGTTTGCCACAGGGGCTTACATGACCAGGGCTTTCCAGGGACAGCAAATGTCATTGAACCCAAGGGTGGAAGTTTATCCTCCAGCCAGAGAATGTTAGCCTTTGCTTACTGAGAACAAGAAACTCTAGGATGGCATAGAAGGTAGTCACCAATTTCATTATCACAGAAGGGCATTAAAGGTAGCTTCTCCACTATTGCTTAGATTGTTAGTTGGGATCATCCTTGAAGATCTCTGGGCATTTCCCTAGTGCCAGATTTCTCCTTAAATCTATAATGGCTCCCTCTATTATGGTATCTCTTTTCTTGCTCTCCTCTATTCTTTCCCTCCCTCAATCTTCCTGTTCTCTCATGCCCACCTCTCCCCTCCTCTTCTCCCCTTCTCTTTCTCCTAACTCCCTCTCCCCTCTCTCCATGCTCCCAATTTGCTCAGGAGATCTTGTCCCTTTCCCCTTCTCCAGGGGACCACTTTTTCTCTCTTAGGGGCCTCCCAAGGAGAATTCTTGAGAAACACTTCTCCTGAGCTTTGTGACTTTGTCCTAGGTAGAAAAAGCACGCTGTGCTGGGAGCTTTGCAGACCCTTTATTGGCTCCTGTTCCTCAGCTTGGCATCTCTGCTCTGACTCACGGGTCTTGAAGGCCAAGGACTGTGGGTAAGGCATGGCTTCACGGTTCAGTGTTCTCCTCCCGAGAGGATACAGTAGTGGGGGCTGGGAGAGGGGTGCACATACAGCACCCAGCACAACCTCTGGCACAGCAGTGAATGTCACTTGTTTCTGTCGTGGGACGCACCTCTCCTTACGACCCAAGCAGCATGCAGTCAAGGGCGAGAAAGAGGCTGGCTTGCTTACCCGAGCACACTGCTGCCTTCTGGTTGTTCTTCCTGGATATGTTGGACAGAAACCTCTAGGGGCAGCTTACCTGATGAGGCCTGAATTGCTTAGGGAAGCCGGGTGTCAGCGCTCAGGGCAGCTGGAGAGGTATCCAACAAGTTGCTTGGGGACAGGATCTGGATGTATGCCCTGAACCTCATTAGTCTTGTCCAGGACTGACTTGGAAGGGCCTACGTTAATGATTTCATCACAGAGGGCCTTCCCTGTTGGGATATGCAGTCAGTTCAAGAAATGTTTCTTCAGACTGAACAGAACTTTTGGAATCCAGTTGCAGACAGGGAGGAATGTTGAGCAAAGGGGTCTTCACCAGGCTGGAGAAACCCATAGAAACTGCTTATCTGAACAAGGGGGAGCTCATAGACTCCAGCCTGATAGCTAGGAAACCACCATAGGACTGACCCAGATTCCCTGAATGTGGTGTTAGTTGGGGGGACTGGGCAGCCTATGGGGCCTCTGGTAGTGGACCAGTATTTATCCCTAGCAAAGAATGGACTTCGGGAGCCCATTCCACACAGAGGCTAGACACACTGGGAAGGGCCTGGGACTTTGAAGACTCCCCATGGAAGGCCTCATCCTCCCTGGGGAGCAGAAAGGGGATGGGATGGAGTTGGTGGGGAGAACAGGGGAAGATGGGACGGTGCGGGAACTGGGATTGATATGTAAAACAAGCTTGTTTCAAATTTAAATAAAAATATATATATATATATATATATATATATATATATATATATATATATATATAAATATTTCTTCAGGAGCAAACATTCCCATGACCCCACACAACTCTTCCTCTGGAGAGGGCTGGAGTTCCTGTGAGGGCTCAGGGAGGAGGGGGAATATCCTTGGGCCAGTGGTGCTAGCTAGCTTTCTCCACAAACTGCGGCCTTCACAGGCCTCCCCACTCCTCAGCAGCATGTGAAGAGGAATGGCTGTGAGGAGGTGACACCTGGTTATGCACAGGCTCCCCTTTGCAGAATGTCACCTGCCTTATTGCTTAGAAACATCCCAGCCCCTATGCCCTTCCCCTGACTGCCCACTCTGTGCGTTAGGAGCCTGTCTCTAAGGCAGAGTGTGAGAGAAAGAACTGGGGCGGGCATCTGCCTTCCACAGTGGGCTGGCTGCACAGAGGTCAGGAAGGCTCAGGCCAGACTTTACAAATCTGCCAGTTTCCCCAGAGCTTAAGAGCCGTAGTCTTTAAACAGGACACGTCCACAAATGTTTGTCTTAGCTGGCCTCGGCTAGAAAGCAGTGTCTTCACACACCCACACACTTCAGCTCAGTGTGATGAGACCACAGGTCAGACCTGTAGCATCTGACAGCAAAGGAAGAAAGTCTGGGGTTCGCAGGTGCTCTCAGAAAGGGCTGAGAACAAACTGAATTGGGAATTCTTCCAGCAGTGGGCTGCTGTGACTCCAATATCTCCACGCTCTAGGAAGATGACACATTAACACCATGTAGGAAGGATGTATCTTTAATTAGGATTTTCCCCTCACTCAGTTTGAAAGAAAGCAAAACAGAGGTGGAGAGCAAGATGGCTGCCTCCTCATGGTTCCCACATCCTCACATTTGCACAACAGTGAAAGTGTGCCCTCCTGCACTTATTTGCTTGGGTTAAAGGTTTAACTAGAGCAAGGAGGGATGCTTCTAGCTATCCCTGGGTTGAGTTCTTGACCCTTCCCCACAGTGCAGACAAAATGTATGTCTATTATATATCTGATTTGTGGACATGTCAAAAGGACATACCATCTCCCCAGAGACGTAGTAGCTATTAGCAATCTACTGTGTTCTCCAGACCCTCCAATACTTGTCATACATGAGTTTGAGTTTTTCTGTAAAATGATATTTTTTATATACTCTGCTTCTGTATATTTCCACCTTGATAGAGTTCTTGAACCCCTTTACCAACAATAGATATATTTCTGCAGTTTTTGGCAATTACCCAAGCTTTTATTGTGTGGGTAAGGCGTTGCTTAGGCTTCTATGTGGACCTGGCTCTTGGTTTTAGCTTTTCATCATTATCCCTGTGACAGTCACGTACACCCTCCTAGCCTGGGTCTTTGTATTTGTTCCTCATGGTTTCCATAGGAAATTCCCAGAAGTAGACATTCTGAGTTAAAAGAGAATTATTTCTAGATTGTTTCCCAGAATGGCCAGGTTTGGGTTAGGAGTTGAATATGGAATGTCCTCCCAGGCTCGTGTGTCAAAGCTTGGGCCCCAGCCGGTAGAGCTATGTTGAGAGATAATGGGAAGTAAGAGATGGGGGCCTAGTTAGAAAAACGAGGTTCCTGCGGGGCCTCTGGAAATTCACTCCTTGTCCCTGCCGCTTCCATCTCAGCCTCACTGTGCCCGCTCCATGTGGTGTCACAGCTCATCACAGGCCATGTGGCGGGGCCTGGTGACTGAGCTGAAACCTGTGCACCCGTGGGCTAGGAGAAACCTGCCCTCCTTTGGCTTGGTTTCCTCAGGTGTTTGTTACAGCAACGGAGAGCTGAGTGCCACCACCTGTGTGTCTGTCTTCAGTGTGAGCGCCAGCCTTCTCCATGTGGCCAGCACTGAGACAGACAAATCATGCCTGTGCCACATTGCCCAAGTTGGAAGACAAATTTCTGTTCCACCATCCTTCCAGAATACTCTTTATAGCTTAAAAAATATTGTGAGTGAATTTGTTTGTGTGCACACCCATAGAGATTCAGTGCTTTCCCTACGTGGGTTCTGGGAACTGAACTCAGGCTGTCAGGTGTAGTGGCAAGTGCCCGTACCTGCTGGGCCATCTTGCAGGTCCAATAGTATTATATTTCATAGCTAAAAAGTATAAACAACTCTTTTTAGTATAAACAACTAAAAAGACTAACAAAAAAAAGTGATATAGTCTCACTATGGAATATTATTCAGCCATAAAAAAAAAGAATGATACATGCTCTAACATCTGAGATCCTTGAAAGCATGCTACGTCAAAGGATCCAGACACTAAAAACTTACTGTAAATCTAACTTATATGAAATCTCTGGAATAAGTAAATCTATAGAGACACAATGTATAGCAGTTAACTATGGGTTTTGAGTGGATTGGGCACTGGGAGGTAATTGCTATCTAATGAGTATAAGTTTCTTCTGAGATGTGATAAAATTTTCTAAAATCAATTGTGGTGATACAACTCCAAATATACTAAAAACTGTTACATTATATACTTCTAAAGGTTGGGTTTTATGGCAAAATATGTGAATCATATGTCAATAAATTTGTTACTTAGAAGCAAAAACCTAGGGCCAATGAGCTGTCGCAGTGGGTGAAGGTGCTTGCACACGGTCCTGACATTCTGAGTTTCATTACATTTATGTATTATTTGTGTGTAATTGAAAACCTTTACAAAGAATAATGCTGTTATGGATAGCTGTGTATAGATTGGGTGGGCATGCATTTTCATTTTGCCTCATGCACCTAACTAGAAGCATATTTGAGAGTCACTGGGTTATGGGGTACCTCAGAGTTTACCATTCTGAGGAACTGAAAACTGTTTTCCAAAGGATTTTCACCTGTATACAGGTGATTTTTCCCTTACCCAATAGCTGTCAGTTTCAAATAGCTTCTTTGTTAGGAGTGAGATTTTTGTCTAGTTTGAACTTGCAGGCCTTATGTGTGCCATCACCATCTCTGTGAATTCATATGTATACCAGCCCTGTTGTGTATGCATGACACTGTTCCCTTGGAGTCATCCGCCACCTCCTGGCTCTTAGAATCTTTCCTCCTCTTCTTCTGCTTAGATCCCTAAGCATTGAGGAGAGGAGTCTGGTAAAGACATCCATCCCCGTTAGGGCCAGAGCCTCTACACTGCCCAGTTTTGGGTCTCTATGTTAACAGCTCCTCTGGTCTTATGTGTGTAGCAATGTGTGTTACCTGTTCCGGAGTAATAGTGGTGGTTCTTCCCAAAGTTGTATTCTTTGAAAAGCTGAGTTCTTGGTGAATCCCATGTCTTTATGGTTTTGGTTTTGTATCTGGAAATCATTGTCTAATTAAGATGAGGAAGATTTATTCCTTTTTTTTTTTTCTACAAAGAACTTTGTGGTGTTAACTATAAGCTTAGGTCTCATAACTCCATTGTGAGTTAATTTTTACTTATTTTTTATAAGAGAAGGATCCAAATTCATTCTTTTGCATGTGGAGTTCCTGTTGATTTAGAGCCATTGTTTAGAAGACCATTCTTTTCCCTTTGAATTGTCTCCCCATCCTTTTGTTGAACATAATTGTGATTGCTCATCTCTGGACTCCACTGGCCACTGTCTGTCCTCTGTACTGTGCTGTCGTTATCCCTGTAGCCTTGTGATAAACGTTGGACTTGGGCAGTCTTCTGGTTCGTTCAGCTCTTTTGATTCCTTACATATGCATAAACTTTGGGGCAGATTGTAAATTAGCCCAGAACAAGTTTTGACTGGGGCAACGTTGAATCTATAGATGAATTTGGACAGTGTTGCTATCTTCTAATCCATGAACATGGAATGTCTAGGTTTTTTGAGTATGCATATCTTATATTCCCTTTAAACATCTTGTTCTAAGCATTTTATTCTTCTTTATTTACTATAAGTAGGATTGTCCTGATTTCATTTTGAGATTGCTCATTGCCATTGAAATGCAGCTGCTTTTCTTGTGTTTGTTTCATATACCACAACCCCACTGCACTCTATCAGCTCTGACAGTTTTTTAAAGGATTTTTCAGTGTTTTCTATATACTATTATGGCATCTGCAGATACAGATAGTTTTACTTCTTCCTTTGTTCCTTTGTTGCACAATTGTACAGGCAGGTCCTTCTGGTACCTTCTAACTAATGGTGCCCAGTGCCGATGACCAGAGCTGACACTGTTGTTGTGGGGAAACCCTTTGGTCTTTATGATTAAGTTTAGGTTATCTATTGAGTTTTCATTTATGTTTTATCAAATCCAAGGAGTTCTCTTCTAGTTCTAGTTTGTAGGATTTTAAAAATTTCTTACGTGTGCTAGAGAATCCATGGTGCTTTTTCTCCCTGTTACGAATGCCACGGAATTTGTGTGCTTCGTTCTTGTAATATGGTGATTTCCATGTTAGGTCAGTCTTGTATTCCAGGATGCCTTCCATTTGGTCATGGCATCTGATTGTTTTCTGTGTGGCTGGGTTTGATGTGTTACTCTTGTTGAGGGTTTCCACGTCTGCATTCCTGAAGGACATGGTGCTGTCTGTCCATGTGCTGAGCTTGTTGTGAAAACACACGTCAGAAGAAGCCTTTGTGAAGCCTGCCCTCCACTTGGGCTTCTTGGCGTTACTTCCCTTTTAGACATTCCCATGTGCCCGGGGTTTTCTTTGTAGAAGGTTTTTGATTGCCGATTCAATCCTTTCCCACGCTCTGCATTGTCCTATATTGGCATCTGTTGTCATATTGGTGCTTGTTGTGGTGGCATCCAGTTTGTTTTGACTTTCTTTTGGAGACAGTCTGACTCTGTTGCCCAAGCAGACCTTGAATTTCCAATCCTCCCGAGGGTGGAACTAAAGCTATGCACCACCCAGCTGTATGGCCCATACAACCCAGCCGTATGACATCTTTTCCATGGAGCGGCCAGCCACTCAGTAGTGACAAGCAACCACGGGTCCTCCTGGTTGTCAACACTTTCAGGGTTGACAGCTTTGCGAATACTCTGACTTCATCTTTCAGGGATGATCTGAGTAGTGACTTGCCCCGTGTTATTAAGCCAACTCAGATCACATCAGAGTCAAAGCAAACAGCTCTTCCTGAACATGCAGTTGATTGACAGTGTCAGTCCAGTGGACACATTCTTGCCAGGAAGCTGTCAGCTATTGGCAAATTTTAAGCATGAATGTATAAGTAATAATATCTTTCTGGCACTGGGTGAAAACTAGATAGGAAGGAATTAAAGACAGTAGGGGAAAAAGCTTTGGGAGGCGGTGAGCTGGCCCTGGGCCCCACATCCCTGTTCTGCATCTCAGAGGCTCTGACTTGTATTGTTTCCCTGGGCTAGTCAATTGATTTGTGCCTGGCTTTGGCCACCAGGAGGCACTGCTGGGAGGCATCGGGTAGGGTGAGAGAAAAGTCATGTTGTGTCCAGCTCTAGACAGATGAAACTCCCCTCTCTGCTTAACTCCCACGCAATGACCCTGTCTTCTTCAGCTCCACCCCTTTTCCAGCCTTTGTGATGGCGGCAGCTTCCTGCTGATGCTGGATCTGGGGTGGGTAACCATGTTATTTATGTCTCTCCTTCATCTTTTTCTCTTATGCAGACAGTTATAAACATTAATTTCCCGGCCTTTCAAAGAACTAGCATGCTTCCTCTGACCTCATCAGTCCTGAAAGATACCGGCAATACAGCCAAAGCCTAGATTCCAAGTACAGAGGGGTGCACCAGGGCCACGGCAGACATGTCAGAACTGGGAAGCCTTTGATAGACACTGAAAGGCATTTGAAAGAGACACAGAAGGTGGCAGTGACGTGTGTGTGTGTGTGTGTGTGTGTGTGTGTGTGTGTGTGTGTGTGTGTGTGTGTGTAAGGGCTAGGGAGCAAGTGAGTGTGGGGAGAAGGAAAGAAGGATGGTAGCTGTTCAGCCCACTGGACAGCGGATAACTAACGGAAGCCCAGCATCACAGGAAGTGCCAGTCCCTGGACTGCAAGGAGGCTGCAGGGCTGGAGTTGAAATGATGAATTTACATTACCTGGGAGTGCTGCCCTGGGAACCTGCTCTGCCTAAAAGGGTTTCTAGCCTACTAGTTTATGGGTCACGATTAGAGGGTTCTCTGCATATACGGTAGGGTAGCTGACATTCACACAGAGGACCCCAGGGAGAGAGGAGCAAGGACTGAGCATGGTGCCCCAGGAAGTTACAGGGCTATCTGTAGGGCTCTGGTCCAGGGAAGGGGGTGTCTCAGTGGCATGGACCTGGGTCAGTACTTCCTGTTGTGATGGGGGATGTTCATCTATGATGAAGGAAGCACGTAGACAATGACCTGAATATCAGACAGGACAATGCAAGCTGAAATCTAAACTAAACCATGGAAAAGTTAGATTTGACCCAAAAAGTTATCGTTTCCCTGTGCTCAAAGCTTGGGTTCTTAGTGAGTTTTCTGCTAAATGTAGGCACATGTTGTGTTTCCAGATTTGTGGACTGTAGCTCCCAGATGGCCAGTCTGGCCACATAAGCTGCTGTGTCCACCCACCCTCTTCTCCAGGCTGCCTGCCTGCCCACTCACCTGCCCTCACCTTTTCCAGGCCCACTCCCTAACTGGGTTTGTCTTCTTCCAACTTGGCCTTGTTCTGTTACTTTGAGCTGGGTCCAGCCTCAGGGACACTGTTCTTGCGTGTAGACTCCACCCTGCCTCCCTCTGACCCCACCTCTATTTATAGTTAGTGAAGTCGAGTTTGGCACTCAGCTTTTGTTTAATTATTTCACAATCTGCCACTTGCCCCTCTTCAAGTAGATTGTATAATTAATGAATTGATGAAATCAGCAAATACATGGGCACGTGCTCTATGCTGGGCATTGAGGCTGGCTATGTCTGATCTTCTGTCCTCGTACCAAGCACTGGCAGCAAGGGTAGCCTGCCACACAGGGTGCCTGCACGAGGCTGGTCATTAAAGCTTTGCCCCGGCATGCAGGGTGCGCAGCTGGTGGGGAACTCTGCTCTCACAGACAGCGGTTGCTTAATCAGAAGTTTTCCGTGTGTTTGCAATCCTGTCTGCTTTAGATGGACATTGATGTGGTCTTGGGCACGCTTTGAAGCCCGTCCTCCTGTCTGGAGCCCCTCTCCTGCCCACACTCACCTTCAGGGTTTATGGACTGCCTCTCAGCCTGCTTGGCTAAGGGGCCTGTGCAATGCAGGTGGCTCCTGCACAGTCTAATCACTCAGGACTTAGCTCTTGGGAGTCAGCTCCCTCCTAGGATCACCTAGGGCCTGGGCTTGTGCAGAGCTGGTCTGATATGGACTATCACCTGGCCTGGCCTGTGTTTTCACTAACTGGATCCTGAGTGCAGGCCTCGCGTGGTTACAACCTAGTTCCCTAGTCTTCCTTGGCTGCTAAACCATGTCTGGTGCTCATTCTCTTCCCCCAGATAGTCATATGCTCTGGAAATGAAGACGAAAACACACACACACACACACACACACACACACACACACACACACACACACACACACACACACACATACACCCATATTTGGGAAGCTCTGAGCTCTGTTGGGGCGGAAGCAGAGCACAGACTGTTCTGTGGAAAGGGAGGGTGTTGCAGTGAGGCATGGCGTGTAGCTGTGTGCTGGGGAGGGTGCAGAGCAGGAAGCAGAGTCCCACTTTGACTGGCTGGCCCTGCCCAGTGCCCTGAGCAGTGACCAGCAGAGGTGGCAACTGCTGTGTGGAGCATACTGCGGCTCCCAAGGCAGACAGCAGCCTCGGTTATGTAGGGACTAGTGCGTACCAGATCTGGGATGTAGGGACTAGTGCGTACCAGATCTGGGATGTAGTACTAAGTTCCTGGTGGTTACATCATGTAAGATGTCCTTCTAGAATGGTCCAAGCACTTTCACTTATTCCCCTTGATCTTTGCTACCCTAGAGACAGACATGGATAGGGTCCACTGTCGCTTCCCTGTGAGATTGCAGGCCCTGACTGGCCAGGCTGGCCCTGGTGGCTGTGAGGCGCGCTGAGCAAGGGCTCTTAAAGCCAGTGTAGACCCTGCAGGAGGTAATGGAACGATAGCCTTCCTTAAACCGTGCAGCCAGTCCTCTGGCGTCTTTATTTAAGGGCATGGGGGTCACTTTGGAGCTCTGGACCCGTAAAAAGCCATAGCAAGTTGATAAACTGAAAGCTGTGACTTGGGGCCGCGTCTGTCAGGATCAGGACTTCGATCAGGTCTTTCTGTAGTGTGCTGTCAGCTGCCACCAGGGGTCGCAGGAGCCCTGTCAAGGCCCAGACAGGAGCCAAGTCGGGCACACGTAGTTGCTCCCTTCCAAGTGCGTTCCACACTCCACTCCTAGTATCTGCTTGTCACTGGTGTCTTAGAACCTCAGGGTCCCTGTCCTGACCCAAGGCAGGCTTACAGTGTCCATCTGCAGTTGGCATCTGCAGTCTCAGAGATCAGGATAGTGGTGTTATTAACCTGGAATTCAGAGATGCCAGGAGAAAGCTGAACGTGCCTGGCATCTCTGTTAACCCGAACTTAGCGAGGAAGGTCTGGGGACACACAGCCCTCTCTAGAAGGAAGCTGTGCAGCCTGTCTTTGTGCAGCTGGGTCACACCCAGGCTTATCCACCCATCTTGGGCGAGGACCAGACTGCCGTCAGTGCCCTGGGGACAGCTCCAGCAGAGACGGTGTTTAATAGGGACCTTTGAGGAGAGAAAGGAAGTGTGTGCCAGGGCATAGACCATTAATAGGACTTGTTCCCTGTATCTTCCTGAGTAGAAAACCCCAGGTAGTCAGGATGCCCATGTGGGGGCCAAGAGCTTCGTGACAGTCTTTGAAGAACCGCCTGTTTGCTAGTGACCATGACCTTCCAGGTGAGGCCCCAGAGCTGCAGAACAGACAGTCCTTGGGTCTGTTGGGGCTGTATCCCAAGCAGGATGGTCCCTGCTAATACCCTGCGAGACCCTGGGCCTACACTGCATATGCTCATGTTTCCCAGGGGGACAGGGCCACAGCGGCCCCATTGTTTTTCTTTGAGAAGCTGATTTTCTGCATTGGAAGCTTTGAGATCACCTTGGGTGGTGAAAAAAAATGTTTGTAGAGCAGTCGATGTGTGGTGGGTGTGGATGGCAGAAAAGTGGGCCATGCAGAGCTCCTGTGCCCACTTTGCTATGGTGGGAGGCCAGGCAGTGGGGAATGGTCTTGTGGGCAGGATGCTGCCTGGCCTTGATGGAGTGGAGAACTAGTAGCGAGCTGTCCATCCTTGTGGTCTCTCCGCCATTCCCACCGTAGAGGTCATGATTCTGTGTGGTAGGAGGCTGCACACTGTGTGGAGTGGGCCATGCATCTCAGGCTGCTGGCCCGAGCTTCCTCTTAATATTTAGATGCTGTAAGAAGAGCACGGGTCCTTTCACTGCCACTGACCTACATTCATATTTAATGTTGTTTGTGTCAGTCGACTTCTCGTTGGTTTTCCTTCTGGAGGCAGCAGGGATTCAGAGGGTCCATAGAAAGGTTGAGGGCAGGACTCTAAGTGAAAGTCTGCTGAGGTGTCTGCTCTGAATCCTTTTGAAACTTGAAAGTGTACACATTTGTTTACTTAGTACCTTTGTGTGTGCTTGTATGTGTGTGCACATATGTGGAAGTCAGAGGCTAACTTCCAGGGATCAAACTCAGGCCAGCAGGCCCAGTCTTAGCTGCCTGCACTTGCTGGCCTTCCTACCTGCCTTGTTGCGTTGTTAAGGAAGTGACTATTCTGAGAGGTCCATCCCAGCTAGGACACCGCAGCTAGTTGCTGCTCACTGCCGTTTTGTGCAGTGAGGCAAGAACAGTTGCACGCATTGCTGGGTCACTGTCACCCTTGCTGCAGTGGGAGGGGCAGGGGTCCGTTTGCACTGCAGAGTCCAGAGCGCGTGATGAGAGTCTGAGGGACTGGGATGTGGGTGATGGTAATTTTCTGCTAGAGGCTTTCCTGTGTTTTTAGATATCCCTGAAAAGAAAATGGAGGAGCCTCGTCACTGGCGCCAAGAAGATGGCTGCTAATGAAGGTGGTGGCTATTTGCTGAGTGTTTTTTCTGAATGCCAGGCATTGGCATTGTCACCGACACTTGTGTCACTCTGCACATTTGTGTGATGAGTAGAAAGAGTCTCCAAAATGTTATACAGCATGCCCCTGACACATAACGGCAATTGTGCAGAGAAGCAAGGGTTCAAAGCCAGCTGTCTGCTCAAAGCCTGCCCGCCTCCCCCCACCCCGCCCCTTTACTTCAGTATTTTGTCCAGCAGATCTAGAGTTAGGTAGTAAGTGTGATTTTTCTCTTCAAACAAAGCTTTAAAACAGCACAACAGAAGAGAGCTGCCCAGCATGATCTACTTACTAGTTCATGCCTGGCCAAGAGCTTTGAAGGCGCAGGCTCTCGTGAGAAACAGTGCATGGAGGTTTGTGGTAGGACTCGCTAGATATACTGGAAGTGAGGGGAAAAACAAAATTCAGCAGTCTATGAATGGATAAAGAAAATGAAGACTTTGATGCAGTGGAATATTATTTGGCAATCAAAAGGAATATGGTTTTAAAAATAGTAGTCATACAATGCTGTATCGAATGCAGCTTGTAAATGGTTAATCTATGCTGGTGCATTTTACCTCAATTTAAAAAGTAATGAAGCTGTAATACTAGATAGATAAATAACTGTGAAGCTTGAAAATATGTTGATAAATCTAGCCAGACACAAAAGATCAACCCCACATGAATCCATTTTTATGAGCTGCCTAGAAAAGGCAACCCCATAGAGGCAGAAAGTGAATGAGTGGTCCCGGGGTCTGAGAGAAGGGGCATGGGAAGGACCTGCTGCCGGGGCTTCTATTTGGGGTGATGGAAATGTCCTGGAATTAGCTGGTGATGTTCCACTGAGTTATATGCTGTAATACATTTTATAATATTTGAACAGTATCTCAGTCAAGCTGTTGTTTAAACATTGATAAACATCAGAGCAAATGGATATAATTCCACCACCTGGAGTCTTTCCAGCTACTGTTACCCTAAGGCAATAGTGATACAAGTAATGCATCAGTGTCATTTATTCACTTATTTATTTTTGAGGACTTAACGTGTGCCAGACACTGTTTCCATCATTTAGCATTCTTTTTTTTTTTTTTTTTTTTTTGCTGTTGTTGTTTGGGACAGGATTTCTCTATGTAGCCTGGCTGTGTTGCAACTCTCATCTGTAGACCAGGCTGGCCTCAAACACAGAGATTTGCCTTTCTCTGCCTCTCATTTAGCAGTCTTATATGTAGAGCCTTGCTTTACATCCCACATGCTTGGCCATTGTAGCTGTTGGTTAAAGCATAGAGACTCATGCAGCAGAGACATTACAAAATGGAATATATTGCCAGAGAACTACAGCTGTAGATTCAGAATGGCTGGCTGGACCCCAGCTCTGTCTTTTTCGTATCATCTTGGGTGAGGTGAGTTTGTTGCCAGCTCAAGGCCCAGCCCCTCAGTCATGGAACATTCAGGTAACTGGCAAGTAGCACTCAACACCTGTTATTATTGCTGTATGTTAAATACATGTTGATATATGGTTATTAAACGCAAACTTAAAGAGCATAAATTCAGATCATGGACTGAGTACTTCAGGTTGAATTAGCATCTCAGTTACTTGCAGAATTATAGAGTGAGAAAAGACATCACTGAAAGAATGTTTGCTCTAGCAGGTAAACGTCGAATCCAGGACTGGCTTCATGTCTGTGTGTCTCTGTGTGTAGACATGTATTTATCTCCTAAGAAGGATATGCTGAGCCTAGAAGGAAAACAATTCTTGGTGATCCCCAGAAGGGGCCAGCCGTGGCTTCCAGCCAGAAACCACTTAAACTTACACAAGCTGTGGGTTGACAGAGACCTCCCAGGAGACCGGTGACAGCTTTCCCCCTGCACCCCAGCATGTGGTTTTTCCATGGTCATGTCCCTCCGCACGCCCTGACCCCTCATCCTCCTGTAGATTGTAGCACGCTTGATAGCTGTGGGAACCCTGAGGCTCTAGAGGAAAGAACACAAGTTCAGCCCCCCCAGGCGAGCTGCCTTCACCAAGGCTTTGCGTTGCGAGTCCTGAGCCCTTTCTAGTTTCGTTTCAGCTTTGGAACCTGAGATCCCGACCATTGTCTTACAGCCTTTAAAGCCTACACCATGGCTCTGGGTTATCAGAGATGTGAAATTATACTACGTTTAGTTACAAAGTTCATCTCCAGACTCCGCGTGGTCCGGTTACAGGGGCCCCAGGATGTGTCTTTTCCTGTGTCTGAGTTCCGGAGCTGTGGTTTAGATAAACGAGGGGACAATGGCTGGTACAGTGGCTCACAGTTCCTGTTACATTTACAGCTTTAACTGTAGCACATCGTAACCCTGTTCATGGCTATTGAGCCTGTAGCATGAGGTAGTGCCCCAGAAGTTCATAGCACAGACAAGGGCTGGGAGGTTTGGTGGTCCTGGGGTCGCCCGAGGTGGGGCAAATCTTGGTGGGAGAGAAAAGTCAGCACTGGACTTTGGTTCATAAGGCTCAATTTGAAACTCATTTTTATTGCCTTGCTGGGAATGGGCACTGAATTCACTGCTGTTAGCTGCTCAGTAAAAGAAATTGTGCCAGAGGGCTTTGTAGTTACAGGGAACAAGGGTCAGAGCATGGTGGCTTTATGGTTTGTGAACTGTGGCATCCTAAATCCAGTCATATCTACAAGATCTGTGAGCACCTTCCTTGTGGGGTAGCTGTGGAGATCAGAAACTGCATCAGACCTCAGTGCAAGGTGCTGAGAAAGACCTAGCTACATGAACCTTGATTAGTATGGGTCAGTCTTATACCCAGAGAAGACCTCGGGCTCTCAAATATAGCCGGGCATGGAAGAATTCTGCAGTTCCCACCTAAATAGAACAGTACAGAGGCTGGCCATGTTGTGGAAAGCTCTCAGCCTGATTCTCAGCTGTCTAGCACCCTGTCCAGTACTGGCCTCCCCCTGGTCTTCTGCCCCTTAAGCAGTACCTCAGCTTTCAAGGCTGGGCCCTGGACAGCCTGGGAAGGGCGTGACCCCCAGCGAGTACTTGGGCAGGTCACAACTTCTCAGAGACTCTTTCCTTCTGCGTGTCTTTAGGATTGGGCAGATAGTACCTACTGAGTGTTACTAAGTAGCCAGAGTGTGTGGAAAATCTTTAAGGATGTACAATCCAAATGATTTTATTATTATCCATTCATGGGAAATGTGTTAACCTTCACAGAAGGCTCTGTAGAAATTTCATCTGGTAATAGGGAGATGGACCATAGGCTGGATAAGTGTATATTCTGCATTTTTGAATCACAGTATTGTGGTCAGCAATATTTATTACTAATGCTTCAAACCTGGCCTTGGATGTCAAATAGCATTTTGTTATGGCTTGGCTGTGGCTTGAGTGTCCCGCCCAAAAGGTTTGTGTGCTGGTTCCTAGGGTGCTAATGTTACTCAATGATGGAACCTCAAGATATGGGAGCTGGTGGGAAATAATTAGATCGCTGGAACACCATCCTTGGAAGGTGTTGATGTAACTCTTAAGGGACAGCCATTAGTCTGACACCGTGAGGGCCTTCCTAAGGCCTCGGGAGACTCATTACTGTGGACTCGTGCAGCCCAGACCTTAAATGTTACAGACTCGATATCCAGATCATGATCCCACCCAAAGCTCTGTGCCTCCTCTGCAACGGCTTGTAGGTTGTAGAGCTGACTTAAATACCCTTATTAAAGCCATGTTCCTGCCCTGACTTCCTCAGTGATGGACTGTGCCATGGAGCTATAGGCCAAATAATTGCTTTGCAAGCCACATAAACACTTTATTCTCCTAAGTTGCTTTTGGTCAGGGTGGTTTTTTTCACAGCAAGGCAATCAACTATAATATAACTGAATCTTATGGTAATGCTGGGTGATTTGATATACATGTAATTAAAATCACCTAGGAAAGGAAATGGAGGGCATAAAAATTTTGTGTTTATCTTTGTGTGTGTAAGAGCTATAAGTTGTCATATGTGAGGGTGCAGGCATGTGCTCACTACAGGGCACATGTAGAAGTGTGAGACAACCTTGCATGTGGGTTCTTGCCTCCCACCTTGTATGAGGCTCTGTCTCTTCTTTTCCCAATGTGAATACCATGAGCTGGACCACACGCCTCTGGGTTCTCTAGATAGGAGTTCTATCTCGATAGGCGTTCGGGATTATAGGAAGTGCCACCAAATTTCTGTTCTGGACATCTGAACTCAGGATCGTGGCAAGTATTTTACCCACTGAACCATCTCCACAGTCAGCATAAACATTCCTGAAGAAATAATAGCTAAACACTTTTCTAGTTTTTACAGAACTGTAAACAATCAGTTCCAGCAGCTCAGTGAAGCTCAAGTGTTTCATATTCAAACTGCCCACATTGCTCACACCCAGTGATCACGCTGGAAAGAGTGAGAAGTGGGATTCTATTCAGGAAGCATGCAGGATGGGGTTGAGGGGAGCACCATCTTTAGGGGCAGGTTGAGGGGGAAGCAAACCACCAACTTTGGCTTCCCTTCCTAGTGAGATAGCTCCAGAGATGCAGATCAAATGTAGCATCTCCCAGGCATAATGCAGCTAAGTAGCAGTAGGACAGTCCCATCAACTATATTAAAGGAATGTCTTTGGGCAGAAGAAGAAAAGCCCCAGAAGGAAACAAGACTCAACACAATGAATGTTTAGCACAGAAGAGCCCAACTATATTGCTGAAAATAGAAAAGTGCATTTCTTTAAAATGCAACTGACTGCTTAATGCAAATTCTAGCTATAAGGGGACAGATGAAATCATGCAGTTATGAAGGTGTTCCCAATATGTGAAGTCATTTGAAACAGATCATAACAGATGAAAACTAAAAGCAACAAAACCAAAAGCAATAATGCTAGCCAAATAGAAAGCAGAAAAAGGAGAAAGAAACAGGCCACAGGCACATGGGACAAACACTAATTTCAGTAAATGTCACTGTAGGGAATTGTTTGTTTGACATAGGATCTCACTGTAACCCAGGCTGGCCTCGAGTGCATGATCCTCAGCTTCCAGAATACTGGGATCATGGGCATGTGTCACCCACCTTGTTTGGCTAAATGTAAATGTTTCAAACACTACAACTAAAAGATCATCAGAACAGGAAATAAGGAAGGTTTGAGTGCTGACTATATGAAGTATTTTAAAAATAGTGACACAGAAGACTGAGAAAAAGAGACAAGAAACGTGCCGTGGTTACACTGACCAGATGAGAATTGGAGAAGCAGCATTAAAGTCAACAAGATGGCGCCGAAACAAAGAAGACAATCTATTGAAGGATATAATAACAGTTCTAGAGTTTATATACCCAGTAGAAGAGTTAAAATACATGAAGAGCAGCTCATAAAACTTCACGGGGAAATGGCAGATGCAGCCATGCTGTGACTCAGTACCCTGTTTCAGTAAATGGAGGGGAGGGTGACAGACCAGTGAATTATAGAGAAGCCCAGGAACACCGACCTTTGTGTGGCATTCTACCTTACAACAGAATACACATTCTCTTTTAGCAAGACTTACAAGATCGACTGTATCTTTGGGTCAGAAACACATTGTGACAAAGTTAGAAGAATTCAACTATGTTCTCTAATGCCTGTCAGTGTTCCTTAAGACTATCTTCATGCCTCTGATTGCAGAAAAATGCTCACACTTCAGAAAAATTATTCATGCTTATTGTGTATCACACAAAAAGACACAGACTAAAATCAATAGAGGTAAAAGGCGTGGAGGAAAGAGTTCAGGAAAGAACAGGCTCCAATTTGGAGTTGTCCTCTGCCTCCAGAGTTCTGCCAGCTGCCTTCAGTTCTCCCAACAGTGAGTATGATGGTGCTCACCAGGCATCAGTGTGAGCATAGACAGACTACTGTAACGGCAGACAGTCTGGAGATGCACCCATTGGTGCCCATATGAATTTCTAGAAAAGTGCATTTCATCAGGGAAGGAAAATGTTCAGTGACATGGAATTAGGAAGCAGGAGGTTTATTTGCAAAAAGGTCTGTTCAGTCTGTACCTTGTAGTGTATGTAAAAGTGATGGCTGCATAGATCACACTCCTGTGCCCAATTCTAGAGGAAAATGCAGGCCAAAGCCGTGTTAGCCCAAACTCAGTCCAATTAAAGAAAACATGGATACATTGGATTCATCAAAAGTTTATTTCTGCTATTTAAAAGTTGTCCTCCTTGTGTCTGGGCCTCATGGTGTTGGGTGGCTCGTGGTTGATCTCTATCCACTCAGGGCAAGTGTTGTCTTAAAAGCTGTTTAAAAAAAAATAGGGGAGGGAGGGGTGAGGGAGAAGGATTCATAGAATGGAAATATTTCCACATCACAAATCTAACATTTGTATCTAGAACATACAAAATTCATCGAGTCAGTAGGAAATTAGCAGCCCTGTAAGCAGGCTAACTAAACATTTTAGCAGACGCTTCACTAAAGATATGAAGATAACAAGTAGTCTCATGAACAAGTGGATGGTTGGAGCTGGTGGTCATGGAAATAGAACTCTAAACGCAGTGAAATACCTCTTCCTGCCCTTTGGAGGGATGCTGTTTACAAGTCAGACAGGAGATCTGCAGAGATAGGGCCCTCAGCTCTGTGGAGACTGACAGGACCCTCAGCTCCGAGGAGACAGACAGCACCCTCAGCTCCGTAGAGACTGACAGGACCCTCAGCTCTGTGGAGACTGACAGGACCCTCAGCTCCGAGGAGACAGACAGCACCCTCAGCTCTGTAGAGACTGACAGGACCCTCAGCTCTGTGGAGACTGACAGGACCCTCAGCTCCGTGGAGACTGACAGGACCCTCAGCTCCGTGGAGACTGACAGGACCCTCAGCTCCGTGGAGACTGACAGGACCCTCAGCTCTGTGGAGACTGACAGGACCCTCAGCTCTGTGGAGACTGACAGGACCCTCAGCTCTGTGGAGACTGACAGGATCCTCAGCTCTGAGGAGACTGACAGGACCCTCAGCTCTGTGGAGACTGACAGGACCCTCAGCTCTGAGGAGGAATAAACTATGGAGATAGTAGATTGGTGACAGTCTAAGCTGAGGGCAGGAGTGGGAATGACTAAATCCAAGCAGAATGCATCATTTGAGGATGATGAGGATATTTTCAACTTGAATTTTGTTTGGATTTCTGTTGCTATGAAGAGACATGACCATAGCAATTCTTATAAACATTTAATTTGGGGTTGGCTTACTGTTCAGAGGTTTAGTCCATAATCATCACAGCAGGAAACTTGGCATTGTGTGGGCAGACATGGTGCTGGAGAAGGAGCTGAGAATTCTACATCTGGATCCACAGGCAGCAGGGAGAGACTGTGCCACTGGGCGTAGCTTGAGCATATAAAACCTCAAAGCCCTTCCTCCAGCAAGGCCACACCTCCTAATAGTGCCACTCCCTATGGGACAAGCATTCACACACATGAGTCTGTGAGGGCCCTCCCTATTCAAACCACCACAAATTATGGTGATACTTAATGCAAGTCCGTAAATTTATTTAAAATTTTTGAATATGTAAACTAGGCATGTTTTATCTCATGTATATTATACCTCACTAGTGACCTCAGAATGATATTTAGTGATCAAGACAGATAGTATTGGTAAAAGAACAGAGAGGTAAGTCAATAGAACAGATCTAAAAGATGGATCCATTGTGGATCCATTCAACTGAGCTTTGACAGAGTAGCAAAAGCAGCTCAATATAGAAAGATAGTCTTCAACAAACAATGCCTGGACTACTGAACGTGATGCGGAAAAATAAAGGATAGAAACCTTTATGGACTTCAAATATTATGTCAAAATAGATCCTAAGTGTGGAAGTAAAATGCAAAGCTATGAAACTCCTAGATGATAACAGGAGAGAGAAGCTAGGTGACTCTGTGTTACCAGTGAGATTTTGTTGCAATATCTAAAGTACAATCCATAAAATAACAGGTTGATATCATTAGGATTTAATAAAGTTAAATGTGTGAAATAAATAATAATGTTGGATCTGTGGAAGATGCCAGTTACAGAGTGTTTGGCTCGAAGGGCTGGGGTATGGCTCAGCTGGTAAAGTCTATGCAAGCATATAAAAGCCTGGCAGGTGCTTGCAATGTCAGCTCTGGATAGTAGGGTCCCTGGGATTTCCAGCCTCAATCTACCTGAATTGGCAAGCTCCAGATCCAGTAAGAAACCCTGTCTCAAAAAGTGATGTGGAAAGATAGAAAAAGATACCTGATGTCAAACTCTGCTTGCCCCAACACACGTGTGCTCACCTACACACATATGAACATATGTGTGTGTGAATATACTCTACAGAAGTCATAGATTTTGAAAAAAAATTACAAAATAAGTATTTATGATAAAGGTCTTTCATTTGAAACATACAGAGAATACTTAAAACTCAACACTGGAAATCCCTAAATACCCCAATCGAAAAAGAGCAAAAAATTTAACCAGGCAGCACTTCAAGTAAGACATGCAGGTGGCGAATAAGCATGAGAAAGTACTTGACACAAGTCATCATGGGAATGCAGAGTGAGATACCACTGTGCCCCTGCCAGACTGGCAACTCCCAGACCAGAACACCAGTGCTGGTCACAAGCAGAGCAGCAGACACTTGTTCAGTCCTGCTGGTGAATACAGCAATATGGAACCTGGGAAACAAAGAGACTCTTGGTCTGAGTCAAAAGGCGAGAAGCAGTGTGGGGCAGTTTCTTCCCAGGCTATGTCTTCAGCATGGTCTTGTGTGTGATCTAGAAGTTGCACATCTTAGTATTTACCAAACTGATTTGAAACTTATATCCACAATAAACAAACAAACAAACAAACAAATAAATATACACGCACTTCTCCAATAGCCAAAACTAAGCAATCAACAAACTATTCAACAGATGGTCAGAGGAATATTAGTCAGCAAGAGGAAAAAATGAGCTAGCAAGCCACGAAAAGACATGGAGTGGAGTCTACTTTAAATATTAGTACCTAATATGATGTGTGTCGACCAAGAGGCTGAAGACCCATTAACTGGTTTGGGACAAATGACTTTCCTTATCACGACAGGTTTCCACTTCGGCTGTACAAGGGAATTGATCTGCCCCTTCCAATTCCAGACTCTCTCGGACTTTTAAATGAGCTGGAATTATATCATGTCGTAGGGCTCTTGAGGCAGCAGAAATCCTATTGTAAAAATTCTGCCACAACATCCCTCACTGGGTCTTCTCCCTCTGCCTTTTGGTATCTAAAAACTGTGTCTGATTTCTCTAGACCAACTGAAGGTTGGTAGGCACTGGGGTCAAGAACTGTCTGCTCATCCTCATGTTGCTTTTTTTTTTTTATTCTTCCATGCTTTTGTACATCTCAACTGTGGACTCTACCCTAGTGAAGAGTTGTTTCTATGAGAAAAATGCCCCCAGACAATGTTGTGGGTTTTCTTATTGTCCAGATCTGAGAAATGATCTGTGTTCTAATTACTCCTAAAGTCTTGGGCCTGAATGTTAGTTTGAAAGTGAAAAGGTTTCTTTCCCTAGTTTCTAAGTACCACTCCCTCAGAGCATTGAAAACTTGTTCTAAGGTATGTCCCACTGACCCAGAGACCTCCCACAAGCTGCCACCTCTTGAAAGGTCCCACATCTTCCTAGTAGCACCACTCTGGGGCCATGCCTCTGACATAAAGGCCTTTGGGGACTCTTCAGATCTAAGCAAGAGCTGCCAGATTTTTTTTATTTTTTAAAATTGTTGAAGAGCTGTGGGCATCGCTGAGTGAGAGTCTCTGTCAGGAACCTCCTGGGACAGGGTCAGTAGGAGGTAAGACCTTTAGCTGACTGCTGTAACCCCAGGGGAGCTGCTGGTGAACTCCCAGGCCAGTCTGAAGGCCTGGGAACCCGAAGACCCAGTGGCATAGGTTTCAGCCCGAGAGCCCACAGGCCAAGGGAAGCCAGAGCCACTCTCCAGCCAGGAAAGGCCGTGCTTTCCTCCCTCCTAGCTGTTATCCTGTTCTATCCAGGTGACTAGATGAGGCCTGCCCACCTAGGGAAGGCAACACGCTTACTCAGTTTTCCAGCCCAAGTGTAAACCTCGTCCAGAAACATCCTACAGATACCCTAGAATGTCTGTCCAAATGTCCTGGCACCCCATTGTTTGGGCCGGGCTGACATATCAATAACACCGTATTCTTCAGGACAAAAGGGCTCATGGTGAAGGGCCCTCAAGTTCAAAGTGCATCAAGCTGAAGTAGACTGCTCTGTGTTGTGAGAAGCCTCTTGTGCAGCTATAAATGTGCCTTCTGGTGCCTCATTTTGATGTTCTGCTTGTCTTTAAGAGAGGACAGTCAGGGTGTGGTTTCACATGCCTTTAATTGAGAAGCAGAGAGGCAAGTGGATCTTTGTGAGTTCAAGGCCAGCATCGGCTTCTTCGGGAATTCCAAACCAGCCAGTTCTACTAATGAGACCCTGTCTCAATAAACAGAGGATAGGCGAGAGGATCTATTTCCTCTTACAGCGCAGACCATTTTCTGGCCCTTTAGAGCAATACCTAAAATTGAGTCCCGTGAAAACCAACTCACCCAGCTTCTGTGCGTTTGTTTTGCTCTTAGGACTTTGTTTAGAAAAGCTGCCTGTTTCGTCCTCTACCAGTAATCTCCATGTGGACCGGGAACAGGATGTCATCACCTGCTATGAGAAAGCTGGGGACATTGCACTCTTGTATCTCCAAGAGATTGAAAGGGTAAGTAAGAACCATGCGGGACCCGCCCCTCAACTGCACACCCAAATCCAAGTGTGCACATTGTAGCCTACCCCTGGGACACTTTTGACTTGTCTGCCTGCATTCCCGAATGTTATGGAGAAAATGGTCATATATGTGGTATCTATGAAAATAAGTGGGTCAGCGTGTATGTGCAGATATGACAGGATGGGCTGTCCATTCTTGTCACACTGGCATTGACCAGTCACTCTTGTTTTCCTGGACTGAGATTCATACATCTTTGCATGACTTTCCTACCAGTAAGTATTCAGCTGGAGTTTGGGCAGCTTTACCTTGATAGCATGGCATAGGCCTGCCAGGGACTTAACTAGTCTGTTTGGAGCAGAGACTGTCTCCTGAGACTGTCTGGGAGGCCTAGCCAAGTGTTTGGTCTATGGCAGGGAAACATGGCAACTGACAGGAGTGTCATACAAGCAGAGACTGAGAGAACAGAGGAGGCTAGAGGTGGATGGGGTCAGGGGTGGGGCCAGGGAGGGCTAGGGAAGGGGCCAGGGATGGGGCCAGGGAGGGCTAGGGAAGGGGCCAGGGATGGGGCCAGGGAGGGCTAGGGAAGGGGTCAGGGATGGGGCCAGGGAGGGCTAGGGAAGGGGTCAGGGATGGGGCCAGGGAGGGCTAGGGAAGGGGTCAGGGATGGGGCCAGGGAGGGCTAGGGAAGGGGCCAGGGATGGGGCCAGGGAGGGCTAGGGAAGGGGCCAGGGATGGGGCCAGGGATGGGGCCAGGGAGGGCTAGGGAAGGGTCAGGGATGGGGCCAGGGAGGGCTAGGGTAGGAGTCAGGGATGGGGCCAGGGAGGGCTAGGGAAGGGTCAGGGATGGGGCCAGGGAGGGCTAGGGTAGGAGTCAGGGATGGGGCCAGGGAGGGCTAGCGAAGGGGTCAGGGATGGGGCCAGGGAAGGCTAGGGAAGGGGTCAGGGATGGGGCCAGGGAGGGCTAGGGAAGGGGTCAGGGATGGGGCCAGGGAGGGCTAGGGAAGGGGTCAGGGATGGGGCCAGGGAGGGCTAGGGAAGGGGTCAGGGATGGGGCCAGGGAGGGCTAGGGAAGAGGTCAGCCAAGGATGTAGTCAGGAATGTGGTCAGAGAATGGGTTGAGGATGGGATCAGAGACTGGAGTCAGGGGTGGGGTCAGGAGTGGGGTCAGGGGTTGGGTCAGGGATAGGGTCAGGGATGGGGCCTGGGATAGGTGGGCATCTTACCTATTCAGAAGGATCCCTGTCTTTCTAGTCTGTTCTTTACTAAACTCATTTACTCACAGCTCAGTGTCAGTTTTCCCATCTATAAAAAGCTCATAAAATAGTCCTACCTCAAGAACTCTATAAGGCCATGTGGATAAAGACACTCTAGATTTAGAACATATTAGATTCTTGGTGTCACTGATTTGTAATGACAGATCCTAACATTTCTTCTGTAACGCTTCCCTGGGGTCTGACCAAAGCTGGCTGGATCCTCTTGGGTCCAGATACACACCTGTAAGAGTGTTTGACATGATAGCCAGCCTTGTAAGACTTGAACATTGATCAGAAGTGTGCTTTCCAGGAGATGATAGGCCTTGTTTTTCCATGATTACAGGACATAGAGGGACTCCCTAACCCCCCCCCCCCCGCGTGTACAGATGTAAGTCTTACATAAATCACCTTGTAGTATATTGATGGATGTGGGGGCAGTCAGAATTGTCTATGAGCAGGGAAAGCAGAAACTAAGGAGAATCATTTGACCCAGACCCAACTAGTCATAGCTATAAGAAATGGTGTGAGAGCAGGGCGTTGGTGGCGCACTCCTTTAATCCCAGCACTGGGGGGGGAGGGCGGGCAGAGGCAGGAGCTCTGTGAGTTCAAGGCCAGCCTGAACAGAGTTAGTTCCAGGATAGGCTCAAAAACAATACAGAGCAACCCTGTCTCAAAAACAAACAAACAGACGGTGTCAGGGAGTTCAGGTTGGTAGGCTTCTCTGGCCGGTATGCTGCTCTGTCAGAAGGTTCTGAGAGGAGTGCATTTTGTGTCATCATAGTCAGGGAAATGACTGTGCAGCCGATTTTGAAATCTGTGCTCCTGCCCTTCCTGCCTGCCAGGGCTGGCACGTGGCTGTGGAAAGC
This sequence comes from Cricetiscus sungorus, assembly GCA_030556225.1. NCBI lineage: Eukaryota > Metazoa > Chordata > Mammalia > Rodentia > Cricetidae > Cricetiscus > Cricetiscus sungorus. The sequence goes on from JANBXA010000588.1 coordinate 11,782,382, forward strand.
TCAGTTCGTCCTAGCTGAGCTCTGCTTCTGACCACGCATCTTGGCTCGCCCAGAAACCTTTATTTCTCAGCGTACTGTCCAGTTGTCCACTTTGGAGCTGCCCTTCCCTGCCGGGGAGAAAGGGACTCATCTGTCACATGTGTGTGCAGTGATACAGGAAGTGGTGATATGATGTCCTGCCTTTTGTAGTTGCTCCCTGCTTACAGCTGAGTTCTTCAGCGGGACATCAAGGAAATCCATAGTCGTGGAATTCAAAAGAAACCTTCTTCCTCCCCTTCTCCACGTCCTTCTGGTTCTGGTTTTAGGGATCATAGGAATTAGATTTTGAAAGGAAAAATAAGGCCCCAGGATCCCAGCAAGTTTGGCCGATTAGAAATCAGCGTTTTTCTGACACCCAGTTCATCTCCAGGACACTGTGTGTTGCTGTTGACCTGTCACACTCCCACCCCACACCCTCACTTGTCAAAGCAACTTTGAGAATCTCGGCTTCCAGAACCACGGGCGAGCACCATCTCCCGTCTCCATCAGATCCCAGCCTTTCTGCATGGCTGTCTCTGGCCCTCATTTTTCAGGAGTGCTTCTTAAGGAAACTTTGGACCTGCCCAGATGAGCAGGGAGAGAGGCTGACGAGCCAAACATCTGTTTTGTTTGACTGCAGTAGGCACTCAGGACATTTTATGTTGGTCAGTCTAGAAACTAGGGGAAACTGGGCTTTGTGGAAGTACAGGATTCATAGGCCTTATTTGCTTTTAAAACTTGAACTCAGTTGACCTGATTTTGAACTGTTAAAGAATTATGCTGGAATGAAAACAGGAATTGACTATGAAAGGGGTAAAAGCCAGGCACCCCTGGGATAAATAGTGCCTTACCTTCGCGCTCTCCTACGAAGGAAGTCTGATGCGGTTTTGTCTTGCCAGTGGCTGGCCAGTGGCTTCTCCTGCCCTCCTGCCACCCTGAGGTTTGCCAGGAATTATTGGCATCTTTGTTAAAATGAGCATTGGCTTTTAAGTTCATTCAGTAACAAAAATATGGTCTAGGAAGAACTCTTGAGGTTGTTGCAGTGTAGTGGCTAATGTTTCTCCTAATTGGAGTCTCTGCTGTTCTCTGAATCTCCCTGTGGAGCTGGTCTTTTTGATCGCCGTGTAGGAGCTGTGCAGAGGGGCAGTGAATGACCCTTTAGGAAGGGGCTGATCTTACCTTCCTCTTGAATCTGCGGGCTCAAGCCTGGAGAGACAATGGAGCAGTAGAATGAGTAGGTTCTGGAATCCTGGTCAAGACTCTACTTAGCTGTGGAACAGTGAGGCGTGTCACCTAGCCTGTCTGTGTTCAGGGACCTCATCTATAAATAGCCTCAGTAACTGTCATATAGTATTTCCCAGTGCACTGTTAGCACACAGCAAATATTAGCATACTGTTCACTACAACCTTTAAAAGTCCCAGCTGCTTAGATGAAAATCTGGATTATTACAAGCACATTGCCTTGTTAGGAATGTAGAGACAAGTTTATGAAGTATCCTTTCGGAGTCATGGGATTGCCCTGTCTGTTATGAAGCCTGATCTTTCTGTTCCTGGGTTCTGGATTGTTCTTCACACCCACATGGACCTTGGCCTGTTCATTTATTTCTTGTGATTCATCTTTCTGTTTTCATAGCAGAACTAGTGGGGCTGGAGTTGTCTAATTTCTTTTTGTTTGTTTGGTTGGTTGTTTGGATGGTTGGTTTTTTGTTTGTTTGGTTTTGAGTTTTCCACACAGGGTTTCTATGTGTTGCTCTTCTTGTTTCTGCCTCCCACGTGCTGGAATTAAAGGTATGCACCACCACCACCTGGCCTGGAGTTGTCTAATTTCAAAGGCTTTGAGATCTAGCCTCTCCAGGGATGGTGCTGTATCAAATAGCATGTTGATGCTGGTCCCAAATGTGGGGGCAGGGTCAAGGGAGACAAGTCAGCGAAATCTGTGTGTTCAGTGTTTGTTTAGGGTTGTCCTTGTCAAGTTAGGGTTATAGAGATATGGACCAATGATGTTCTCCAATAGTTTGTTTCCTGAAAGAGAATAAAATACAGTAAATACTGTGTGTAAAATAATTTGATCAGACTTATCAAATATGAGAAAATATCATTAACAATGACATAGGGTAGCCTTGATTAGTTTATACTCAGATAGTGGCCGCATGCCAACAGTAAATAAAGTTTTCTGCTCAGTAAAACCACTTCTGGTGGTGCAGTGATATGGATAAAGATGATCTCATCCTTGCTGTCATAACCTGAGCCCTGCTTTTGGCATATACCACCTGGGCAGCTGTAGGAGCATTCTGGAGCGGGAGCAGGGCCAGAGTGGAACTCTACCTTCTGCGGACCATTCCTTTCTTCACACCCAGTTTTGGAAAAGAAGCTAAAGCTAAACTGCGGGTCACCTGTAACTCTTGATGGTCACTTTTGGTGCTAAAGTTCCAAGAAGAAACATCAGGTGCCCAAGTATTGCAGACCCAGCCCAGATTCCTTCTCCTCAGTTAGCTGCTAGAGACCTCAGGTCACGACTTGAGTTACAGTGTCAGTGTCTGCCACGCAGGAGAACTTGAGTGCTCCAGCTGATTGATGGATCCAGAGCTGGATCAGATTAAGGTCACTGTGTGTCCCAATTCAAGCTAGGTGCTGCTGCTGAGAGAGGCAGGACTTGAGGGTCCACTGAAGTGGCTTTCTAATGTGAGACAGTCAAGAGAAGTGTCCTCCTTGCTCTGCTTCCATCGCTTCAGTCTGCCTCAGAGCACAGGCCAGTGCACGAACACTTCCTTACTAAAATGGCCAGAGATGAACTGCTGCCCTTGCTCCTCTGGTTTGAAGCCTGACACCTGACTGCCTGGACCTGTGCTCCACAGCATTCTTAACTCCAGAAAAGCCCAGTAACCGGAAGCAAACAGTTCACTTTCCTGCATTGTTATAATGCCTTTGCCTGCAAAACAGTTAAGCACTTTCTTTTCTTGATTTCTTTGAGACAGGCTTTCCCTGTCTATCCCTGACTTTCCTGGAACTCTCTCTCTCTCTCTCTGTAGACCAAGTTGGCCTTAACTCAAGAGATCCGACTGCCTCTGCCGCCTGAGTGCAGGGATTAAAGTGTGAGTTATCAACTCTTAGCCAGTAAAGTGTTTTCTATCTGCTGTGTTTTCTCTTTAGTAGTAAACTTTACATCACTTTCATAGTTAAATATTCTTTCAGCTATAACTTACTGCTGGTCTAACAGCTTTTTCCTTGCTTTACATGTTTCCTAGGGACGAATTTGCAGAGGTGGGGACATTTTTACCATTCTTGTTAACCATATGCTGGGTCATTAGTCAGTGCCCACATCTATCAACCTCCGCTGTTCAGGTGATGCTCCACATGTGGACAAATTGTTACAAAGTTATTTTCTAGGTGAACATAGTATGTTCTGTACTTAGTTTACACTTTTCAATTATTAATGGGATTAACATATTTCCCCATGTTTGCTTGATAGTTATTACTATTGTTACTGTTTAAAATAATAGTGTCAGACCAGTGTGATATCTCAGTGGGAAAAGGCACTTGCTGCCAAGCCAGAAGACCTGAGTTCGATCCCAGGACTCACATGCTAGGAAAGAGTCAACTCCTACAAATTGTCCTCTAACCTATACACAGTTGCTCTGCAGTGTGTGCAATCCCTCTACACACAGTAAGTGGGTAAATGCAATAGTTTTAAACGATGTGTTGCTGACATATGATTTATACATTGCATAGTCCTAGTCCATCCGTTTGAATTGGGTAATCCTGTGTGTCTTTTGTATTTATCTATTTGTTTATATACACATGAGGTAGGATATTACCTGAGCTGCTCATCCTGCTGCCTCAGCCTCTGGAGTGGCTGGGACTACAGGCACACCAGTGCCTTCAGCATTTTTTGTTTTATTTAGAGCTGTGTGAGCATCTCCAGTATTTAATCCCAGGATGTTTTCATCAATCTAAAAGGAAGCCTTGTACCCGCCAGCAGTCTCTCCCTGTTGCGTCTGTTCTCACAGCGCTGAACTCTTGCTAAGCTTTCTGCCTCTGTAAATGTTCTGAACATTTCATATGACATCATATGATGTGACTTACAGTGACTGGCTTCTTTGACTCAGTGTAATGTTCTCAAGATCTCTTTGTGTTGCAGCATGCATGCATTGGTTTTTTTTATTGCTACATAATCTTTGGTTGTATTTATTGCATTTTGTTTTAATTACCCTGTTTTTCATCATGTGTCTTTGTGTCTGCGTGTGGGTTTGTACATGTGAGTGCAGAGCAATGGAGGCCACAAAGAGCTTAGATCTGGAGTTGAAGATACAGGCAAGTTGTGAGCCATAAGACGTGGATTCTGGGAAGCAAACTTGCGTCTTCTGCAGGAGTAATGCACAATCTTAATCACAGTTTTATTACTATTCAACCTTTAATGTTGGAGTAATCCCCATCTAAGGCTTTAAAAGTCTTCCACTCTTCCATATTTAGAAAGAATAAATTCACAAATCAGGACTAGGGTTCAGTATGATTAAATTTTTTTTGTTGCAAATTTCAGTGCCTTTTTGTGGTGGTTTGAATGACAATGGCCCTCATAAGTGAGTAGAGTTAATACCTGGTCACCAGAAAGCGGCACTGTCTGAAAGGTTAGGAGGTATGGCCTTGTTGGAGAAAGTGTGCCACTGGGGTTGGACTTTGAACTTGCAAAAAGCCCATTCTAAGCCTGCTGTCTCTTCCTGATGTCTGCCTGTGGACCGGGTGTAGGACTCTCAACTAACTTTCCAGCACCGTGTCTGCCTGCCTGACTGCCACCCCCCCCACTCCCTACCCCCACCCCCATCCCTACCCCTGGCCTTGATGCCACCATGCACTCCCCCATCCCCTCCCCCTCCCCCCACCCCCACTCCCAGCCTTGATGCCACCATGCACTCCCCCCACCCCTACTCCCTACCCCCACCCCCACCCCCACCTCACCCCTGGCCTTGATGCCACCATGCACTTCCCCCACCCCCTACCCCACCCCCACCCCACCCCCACCGCACCCCTGGCCTTGATGCCACCATGCACTTCCCCCACCCCCTACCCCACCCCCACCCCCAGCCTTGATGCCACCATGCACTACCCACCCCCCATCCTCTACCCTTGGCCTTGATGACAATGGATTAAACCTCTGAAACTTTAAGCAAGCCCCAGTTAAATGCTTTTCTTTATAAGAGTTGCTGTGCTCATACTATCTCTTCATGGCAGTAGAACACTGACTCAGACGGAAGTTGGTACCAGGGCACAAGGTGTTGCTGTGACAGGTCTGCTCATGCTGCCTGTGAGAGTTTGGACTAGAAAAGCAATTGAATGTTTTAATTGGTGCTTAATGGAGCAGTTACTAGGAGAGTGAAGACGGTGGTGCTGAGAGCAACGTAGATAATGATGGCCTGGCTCAAGAGGTTTCAGAGGAGAAGAGTATTAGTAAGTGGCCTAGAGGCTGTTCTAGTGATGTCTTGGAGAAGAATGTAACTGCTTTTTGCCCTTGTCCAAAAAAATCTGTCTGAGGCTAAATTGAAGATTTTAGATTAATGGTCTTGACAGAGGAGATCTCAAAGCAGCCTACTGATTATTGGTGGTTAGTCTTATGCAGATCTATAATGAAAATTTGAAAAATATACAGTTGGGGGGGGGAACCAGGAAGTGTAATGGAGCCAAGTCCAGTGCGCAAGGAGATGAAAAGGTTAAAGAAAACCCTGATGCTAAATCCTGATGCTAAATGGAACCTCAGAACAAGACCCCATCCAGCCAGGCTCCCAGATTGTAAAAGGGGATTAAAGAAAAGATTAAGGCAGTGCTTCTCAGCCTGTGGGTTGCAACCCCTTTAAAGGTTGAATGACCCTTTCACAGGGGCCGTCTAAGACCATTGGAAAACACAGATATTTACATTACAACCCATAACAATAGCAAAATTGCAGTTATATGTAGTAGCAACAAAAATAATTTTATGATTGTGGGTCACCACAACATGAGGAATTGTATTAAAGGGTTGAAGCATTAGTAAGGTTGAAGACCACCGGCTTAAGCAGTAAAGACAACCAAAACAGAAGGCTGATGACAATGAAATTGAAGGAGGGAGCAAGTTCTAGCCCCTGAAAGCAGCAGGATTTGGGGGATCCCAGCTACATGGTGGCCACATTTGGCAGCTTGGTGTGGGGCCCAGGGCAGCTTGGCTGTATTACTGCCATGACAGGCTAAATAGAAGACAGTCGAAGAGTAGGTCTAAGTTTCAGGCAATACCTGGTTCTAGGAAAGACCACAAACTGACACCACCCAAATACCAGTTAGGAATGGCTCAGTCAGCATCCAAGGGGAAATACCTGAAGTTCCAACCATTGTAGATAGGGATCACCAGATGTCCCTTAACCCAGAACACACCCTCCCCCTTTCACCAAAACATCCCTGACAAATGTCAGCCAATCAGGGGTCCTGAACCTTAGAAATCCCCTCACCCCAGCCTCTACTATGATAAAAAAAAAAAAAAAAAAAAAAAAACAACCAAACAAACAAACCCTACCCTGCCCACCTGGACTTGGAGCTTTCCAATTGGACTGCTGTGTTGGACATATGGAGGGTTCAGGCTTGAGTAAAGGCTCTTTGCTTTTGCATATGAGTTCCAACTCCATGGTGGTTTTGGGGGAACCCCACAATCTGGGGAAAACACTTGGCATCAGGTGTCTTAATGAAGAAGCTGCAGAGCACAGCCGTAGGAACCCAGCCAACTCAAGAGGAGCCAGGCTCTCAGCAGAGCACAGCCGTAGGAACCCAGCCAACTCAAGAGGAGCCAGGCTCTCAGCCCGCATGAGGAGCTCTTTGCTGTGAGAAGAGCACTTTGAAGCCAGAGAACGGTGCTGGGCCCATGTGAAGTCAAGGTCAGCTCCAGGAGAGCTTCATGGTGCTGGTCCAGTGTGAGGTCAAGATCAGCTCCAGGAGAGACGACACTCACATGCCCTCTGTACTATATTGCCAGCGCATTGTGTACAGGTGCTCAGTACATTACATAAGCTAGTCAGTACTTTATTACAAAATACATTTGAGTTAGAAGGGTTTGCCCAACTGTAGGTTATTGTAAGTATTCAGAGCCATGTATAAGGGAGATTCGGCCAAGTTGTGATATCTAGTTGTTGATATCTAGGTGTATTAAATGCTCTTCCAACTTATGATACATTTATCAAGAATAACCTGTTGGAAATTATGGAGCTTCTCTAAGAAGGATTATATGTCATGACTAAGAGATACACAGTTTAGGAAGATGGTTTATCATCTTAATGGAATGAAGCATGTTGGCATGAAGAAACTGTAATCATTTCAATAGATTCAGAGAAAGCATTTGATAAAACCCAACACCCTCTCGTGGTTAATGAGAAAAGACAACCAGTGGTCTAGAAATGGGTGGGAACTCAGCCTGGGAATAGGATGTATTCCCCTAAGATCAGAAACAGGAAATTAATTTTTTAATTACTTCTGAATACTATGTTAGGAGGAATTCTTTCCAGTGTGTTTAGGTCAGCAAAAGCAGTAAAGGACATTTAGATTAGAAATTCCCTGTTAGACGATGCAATTGTATATACATAAAATCCACACTCACAAATCTGTTGAAACTAATAAACAAGTTCAGCAGGCTTATAGGATATAAAGATTAGTACACAAAGTCATGTGTTTGTATACACTAACAAGGAATGATTCTAAATTTAAAATTAGATCATGTCCACTAATACAAAAGATTAAAATCCATAGAAATGTGTGTAACAAAAAACACATGAACTAAAAAGGAAAAGTGGGGGTAAATAGAAAGGGACTCCTCAGTATTTGGAAAGATACCTCATGCTCATGGGTTGAAGTGCTCAATCTGTTAAAATGACAGCTTTCCGGAAACTGATCCACAAAGTCCATTCAGTAATATGATCTTCCTTTTTGAAGAAGAAAAACAAAAGTAGCAAGCTGGTTCAAAAATCTGTGAGATTTCAGGTGAGCCAGAACAGCCAAAACAAGTCTTGAAATCAATGAATCAACTTGAAAGACCCATACATTCTGACCCTGCATATTTCCTACCCCCTTAACTTACTACAAAGCTACAGTTGTCAGCTTTGCACGTAGGAATGAGTGCTGTTAGGTGGTAAAGCAATCTCACAGAGTGAGCAAGGCCTGGTTTCAGTCTTCATCACCAAGATCAAACCAAACCCACAAAAAGTGGGCACCCAACTATCATCCATCCATCTATTTATCTGTCTGTCTATCTATATCCATCCACCCACCCCAATCAGACATTTACATAGCAATATAAAAATGGTGACACACTGAAACTGGGAATCTTAATCCAAAAATAACAGTATAATAAAAATAGATGAAGGAAAAGTCAAATTAGGAAGCATGAATGTACTAATCTCACCATCTGTACCATGTGCCATTAGTTACCATATAAAGGTGAAATATAAAGGTAAAAAATAATTGCCTCCCCTTTTCTCTTGTATATGTTTTTATACACACATACTAATGCACATATAGATACAGTAAACTATGTATTTAACTTTAGTGGAACTTTTAATGAATTGTGTAAAATTATTTTTCTGAGTGCTTGCCTCCATCCCCCACTACTGGGAAAGAAAGTTCTGATTCCATGACTACTTTGGTTACTTCTGTCAAGTTATAAAAGCTAGCATTTATGAGATGGCCTCCTTTGTAGAAAGATTCTCTACTTAATAAGCATATGCACAGAGATGTGTACATTGTTACTCAGCAGATGTTACGTGGGTTATTACTTTATGGTAGAATTGTAAGGCAGTTTTTAATTTCCTTGAGACTGTACTGGATTATTTTTGCTTTTGAATAATATACCATTTCAAAAGTAAAGGTCATTGCCAAAAGAACATGGAGGGTGATTTGGAAATTTTCAGCATTGGCCTCCAAGTTACACAGTTGTTCCATGAGTCTGGAAACCATGAGGAGAAGACAGTAACTGAACTGGGGAGCTGGTCATGCCAGGGAGTTTTGAAGCTCATAGAAATGGATGCTGTTCTCTCAAGATAGGCGTAAGAGAGGATGGGGAAATGCCCAGGACATGACTCTGCATCTCTATGACCCCATGTCTTGACACACTCAAGCAGGAGAAGCCTGCAGTGGAGTGGAGATGCCTGTCCCTGCAGGAAGGACCACTACAGAGGTGGGAAGGAGCCAGGGACTTTTGATGAGGCGCTGGGATGTAGTGTAGATGCAGCCATCTGGATTTTGTTCTCCAACGGCAGGTTCTCGGTGTGGTGTCTTCTTTCCTTTGTTCCTGGAGGGAATTTTGTAGGTTAGACCCGGCAATTGCCTCACTCATCTCTGGAGAGTAATTTTAAGACCTTTAGGGTCTTTGGGTTTTTGTGTTTTAAGGAGCCGCTGCTGCCTTCTAGAATCTGCGAGCACCTGTGGTTTTCCAGTGTGCCTTGAGTCTGTCTCTCTGAGACAGACGCCACTTTGTTTGCTGATGTGTGTTTACAGTTCACTCTGAATCCAGCTCACAAGTCTCTCACCTGATGAGTTGGCAGCCTTTCCTGTTCTGTTGTTTTCAAAACCAAATGAAATCTCTCAACCTGGTATCCGTGCCACAAGGTCACGCTTAGGGGGAAAGGGAGTGAGGGTTATTTCTTCAGCTCTTTCTCTGAAGATTAATGAGTGTCACTCAGCCTCCTGGCCTGAGCCCTGCAGTGTGCAGTCTGTCTTCTGATGAATTCCACAGTCGGTGTCAGTTATGTTACTTGTCTCTCCATGGAGGAATACGCCTGCCTGCCTGTCTGCCTCCTGACCAGAGCCATTGGAAGACAGTTACTTTCTGCTCTTTGCTGAGATCTAATTCTGCTTCCCCCAGCCTCCCTGGTAATGTCTCGGCATTTAGCAGAGACTCCTGATTGATGATTCTGCTGACACCGTGCTCTGAGCTCTCAGAGCCAGCCTGCTGCAGGGCTGCCCAGAGGCCCCTGTGGTAGAAGGCATCTTCTGATGCTCATGCTTGCCCTTGGACACTGCCTTAGCTAGAGGACTTTGGTTGCTCAGGTCTTCCAGTGTGTTTGGAGCTAGGGTTTGAAGGAAGTAGGCATTGATCTGTATTTGATTAGTTTTCCAATTCTCTCCCCTTCTAGGTAATACTAACTAATATTCAGAACAGAAGCCCTAAGCCTGGCCCTGCTCCCCACGATCAAGAACTAGGTTTTTTCCTAGAAACAGGACTTCAGAGAGCCCATGTCCTCTATTTCAAAAATGGGTAAGCTTTCTTTGTTGTTGTCGTTTTTTAAATCTACTTCCTAAGAAGGAAACTAGTCTTTTAATGTGCTGTCTCTGGTTCAGTTGTCAGAACAGGAGGTTTTTAATATGTGTTAGAGACTGAGAAGATAACTCAGCAGGGAAAGTGCTTGCCCCACAAGCATGAGGGTCCAAATCTACACATAGTACCAGGCAGTCTATCATCCCATGCTGGGAGTGGAGGCAGGTCGATCCCAGGGGCTAGCTGGCCAAGCCAGTCTAGCCTCAATAGGGAGCTCCAAATTCAGTGATGATCAGTGTCTCAAAAAACAAGGTTAGAGTACAACAGAAGAATGTATGGGATACATACATACACACACACACACACACACACACACGCACTATGTGCTACAATTAGAATGTTTTATTAAAACAATACTGAGCACTGTTCCTTTTTGTGTCCTCTCTCCCTGACTCTCTTGACTTCCTGTGAAGTTTGAAGGGAGGAGAGAAGGGAGGAGGACACTTGGGTGAGTATGAATCCCAAGTAGGGAGTCCCAACGAAGCTAGTGGGTCTGGTGGAGCTATGTCTTAGATGTCCTTCCTCTACACAAATGGCACTTCTCTCCATTTTGTCAAGGAAACTCCAGCACACAGAATCCCTTTCAATAGTTGAACAGTTCAGAAAAGTGGATTTTCCCCTCCCTAGAGCTTTATACACATGGTGACTGCCGGGACCTTTTCTCCCCACTGCCTTTGAGAAGGTTGGAAGGGTTGCAGAACATGGATGATGGAAGGGACAGCTCTCTAATGCATTGACGTCTGTTTTCCTTTGTGTCGTTCTTGTGAGAAACACGTTTCTTCAGTTGTCCTTGTTTTGACGTTGTGCTGCAGGATAGATGTGCATGAAGACCAACAGTAGGTATCTGGTTTCTCTGTAGCTCCTAGGTTTCGCATGGGCGGCCCCTAGAGGCCCAATCCCTTCCTCTAGGAGCAGTAGTCCAGTTGTTGCGCTTTAAGTGACAGAGGGGACACAAGTCCCAGCCTCTGACACAGTGAACGTTGGAGCTGCCCTCCCTTCGTTTTCAAGACCATTAAACCTTGAGGTGTAGCTCTCAGAAGCATGCCCTTATTTTTGTATTTGTTGAAAATAAATCCATAGATTCCAAATGGTATTAAACTCGGAGAAGAAAGGTCCGCTTTGCTCCAACGTTCACTGGTTCGGCTCAGCACGGCCTGCCAAAGACCACAACAAACATCCAAGGTTTGGATAGCTTGGTGGCTTTGGCACAAAGAGGCTTTCAAATCTGATCTCATCTGCCACTGACTGAGATCACCTGAGCAATGACGCATGTCCCCTAGTCTGTTTTCTCTGCTTCTGTGAATGGAGGGAAAGGAGGGCACAGGAATGCTTTTCTAATCATCTGTCAATTGTCCTTCCTACGGTAAATGATGGTCCTCACAAAGAGTGCCCAGTCCTTGTCTTCTCTATCTAAACCAGTGGTGATGTGTTGATATAGAAATCCAGGGGGGAAAATCGGTTCCTTTGGGGAGATCCCTGGTCAAGTCAATACCTTCTACACTGTGGAATCTACAGGAGATGCCTGGCTGGACAGCTCGTTTAGACTGTTGAAGCCTGTTTTGGGGAGGTGGGTTGGAAGCAGGACTGTCAGGCTCTGGACTGTCAGTCCCCTGGAATGCTGGCTGCCCACTGGGTACAACTAAGAGATGTTAATGAGAGGTTTGTGTGGCCCCATGCTGTGGATGGCGTCCTGACTCATTTCCACGCATGCATTTTACAAGGAAGTACCCTTTGACAAGGAAGTGTGGGCCTGCTCACCTTTGAAGCCTTTCTTCTTCTTTCCCTATGCTCTCATACTTCTCTGTGTTCTACAGACCAGACACTCCAAGGGTTCCTCCCATCTGCAGTGTTCAAAGCCTGGGCTTGGCCACCCGTGTGGGAGCTACTAAATGTGTGGAGGTGGGGGTGGGTGTAGAGACCGCAGAATGTGCCCCAGGCCCCCGACATGCTGGTGGGTTCCTCAGGACCTTGGGGCTGAAAACCATGCAGAGTGATTTCCAGTGGAAGGAAAATGCAGTGTAGATGAGTTCGGTGTTCAGTAGTAAAATTGGATAAACATCTTAGAAACTTACTTATATCCACACTTAGCATCTGGGTCATTCTTGAGTACGCGCTGAGCTATGGGGATGGTTCTTACCTTTGGTAACCCCACCGTTTCAGGAATGACTACCTAACTGGTGTCCTCAAGCATCTTCCTGAGAGCTTGAGCACGGGAGCAGCTCCTAGCCCTGCTGACGTCTGACGCTGACCAACCTGCCTTGACTTTGTATTCACTGGTCCTCACACTGCTGCCACCTGTGACCCTCTTTCCTCCCCATCCCCTTCTGCTAGTGCTTTCCTTCCCCTCCCTTCCTGCTCCCAGGCCTCCAGGCCTCCATCACTCCCAGCCTTCCTATCCCAGGAGTCCTTGGGTAATGGCTGGCCTTAGAATGAACTCACTTATCCTTCATATGTGTTCCTCTGATCTCCCTGGGTGGCAGCCTGTTAAGAATGAAAGCATTGCTGGGTGGTGGTGGCACAAACCTTTAATCTCAGCACTGAAGGCAGAGGCAGTGATGTCTGAGTTCTAGGCCAGCCTAGTCTACAGAGTGAGTTCTAGGACAGGGCAGGACTACACAGTGAAACCGTGTCTCAAAAAAAAAAAAAAAAAAAAAAAAGAGTTGTACCAGCTGTGTATGGTGCTGCATACATGTAACATGCAACCTAGCTATTCAGAAGACTGCAATAGGAGGATTGCAAGTTCAAGGTCAGCCTGAGCAGCATATTGCTGTCCTGCCAGAAAATAAAAGGGTCTGAGCTGTGACTCGGCAGTGGTAGGTGCAGGAAACCTGTAGGGTTCAACCCCACCAAATACTGTCTGTCTGTTTCAACTGACTTACCAGCTATAAGTATGACGAGATTTAAGCTAAGTCAGTTAAAGTAGTAGCTCCGAGAGAGCAGGCTGGAGTTTGGTTGCTGGGCTCCAAAGACCAGGGCTTCTTCTACAGTGGCTGCTCCAGGCAGGTGGCTTCTCATTGACCACACTGTTGGTGACAGCACGGGTGGTGGGGGGAGAGCTGGCGTTGCCCGGACTTCCTGTGGAAGAACAGACTCCTCACTAGGGGCTGGGGGGGGGGGTTGTGGGTAGCATTTATTCACTGCAGTTTGCCTCAGGCTGTTCAAACATCTGTTGTGAATCCAGGGTAGCAAAGGGTGTTTCAGGTAATTTTGGTTTTTTGTCAGCTGTGTCAAGCGTGCCTGGTGCCTCCCCTGCTTCTGAATTGGTTTTAGGCAGGGAGGGTAAGCATTGGTTGACATGAGAAGGCAAATGCCTCTTAGCACTTGGGAGACAAGCCTGGTAGGTTGCAGCACTGGCTAAGGTGCATCACACTCTTCATGGCAGGCCCTTGACTCAAAGAAAGCAGCATGGTTGATGTAGCAGACGGGGGCTCCTCTGGGGAGCTGCAGTCCAAGGAGTTCTGTTCTTACAGAAAGCAAACAGACCACTCATCTCTATTAAGCATGGGCTTCAAAATGGTTTAATATTCTCAGATAATCTTGTTGACCTTTGCAGAGTGTTTAACTCAGCTCAGTGTAGCCTAGACACACACAGAAGGCATCAAAGGCGTCAAAGCTAGATAGGGTGGGAACAAAAAGACACTCAGATTTGAAGCTTGCTTTTGAACCTGTTCTGTTTGATATGCACCCTGAGGGTGTTTTCAGTTTTAATAGTGTGTGTGTGTGTGTGTGTGTGTGTGTGTGTGTGTGTGTGTGTGTGTGTGTGTGTGTCTGTGTGTCTGTGTGTGTGTGGTATGAATGAGTGTGTGTGTGTGAGAAGTGTGGGTGAGTGTATGTGTATATGTGTTGTATATGTATGTGTGTATGTGAGTATGTGTATATGTGTGTGAGTGTGTGTGTATGTGTGTATATGTGTGTATGTGTATATGTATGTGTATGAGTGTGTATGTGTGTATATGTGTGTGTATGTGTATATGTGTATATGTGTGTGTATGTGTGTATATGTGTGTGTATGTGTATATGTATGTGTATGAGTGTGTATATGTGTATGTGTATATATGTGTGTGAGTGTGTGTATTGTCTGCTTGTACATTGACTTATTTACTCATCTGTCAGATCTTTGTACATTAAAAACTAGGGTTCAGATAGCAAATGGTCCCTGTGGAATTTCTATTCCATCAGGAAAATGAATAATTACAAATGGGCTACGCCTTTTAAGAAAGTGTGGGGGGGCAATACTATTTTTTCTTTTTTCTTCTTGCAGATTTTCCTTTAAAAGAAAAAGCATATACTGTGTCTAAAAATCAGAGTTAACTTGGTATTTTGGGGCAGTTTCCTAATAATTCTTGCTATAACTGGCGATGGATTTCCTGGGAGGTGCCCACATAGCAATAGTAGTGTTTGCAGACCAGTCTTGAGCTGTGCTGTAGAGGGAGTGATGTGAAGAAATGAACCAGGTGTAGGTAGAGGAGTGTCACTCACAGTCACTGAATTGTTGTGACAGTCAGCTGTTTGGCTAGCTCCAAGCTGCTCCTGCTCTGGACTATGGGGCGAGGTGGTAAGCAGCTAGACATAGCCCTTGCTTTTAGAGAGGAATCCCATCATTGTGTCTTAAAATAGCTACAGTTCTGAGCCCTTTTCAAATGGAATTGCCCTAGATTTGATGGTTTGGGGAGTTTCCTTTCCTTTTCTGAGCAAGCAAGGAAGCCTAAAACGCATCCGTGACTAGTCACTAATGAGCTAGGACAAAGGCATGATGACAAGGTCCTCAGAGGCATCTCGTCCAACCAAGCCAACCTGTTTTGTCTGCTTTTTTCCCCTTTCTTCGGCATTTATTTAGTCAGCAGACGTTCACTATGAATAATGCCTCTCAGAGGATTGTCTGGTTCTGTTAAATTTTGACCTGCCGGAGTGATACAGAGCACCCTTGCTTCTTGTCTTAGTTAACTTCCGTTGTGGGCTTGGCACCACCATAGTTATCTGAGGGAATCTCAACTGAGATTACCTGGGTCCTGTTGGCCTATACCCACGTCTGTGAGGGATTGCCTTGATGGATGTGGGAGAGCCTAGTTCACTGTGGGAATCACCATCCCTTGACAGGCAGGGCTGGGCTTGTGAGGGAGCTCGCTGAGCATGAGCTGGGAGCAAGCCTGGGAGTGAGCCAGCAAGGAGCATTCCTTTACCGAGTCTTAAGTTTCTGCTGAAGTTCCTACTTTCCTCAGTGGTGAATTGTGACCTAAAAGTGTAAGACAAACTGTTTCCAACACAACTTGCTTTTGGTGAGAGTATTTTATCCTAGCAACACAAAGGGAACTAGAAGAGGACCCCCTCAGTCTAGATGTGTGCACAAGTGTCAAGAGAGCAGGATGTATCACCCTGAGTGTCCTTTCACCAGGCCTCTGCTGTGCAGGGCTGCTTTCTGTCCCTCTTCCGTCAGGTTCGGGGATAGCAATGAGGCTGACACCTAAGGAAGTGTGCTATCTGCCTGGCCTGGGATTTTCAGAGCTCCAGTAGCATCTGCTGAGTGCAAATGATACATTCAGTTGGTACCCAAAGTCATTATCTCCATCAGGTTTCTGCAGCTCCTCCTGGTCCAAATGTAAGCTATTAATTGGGTCATTACCACAGTAACAAACGTTGTCTGCTAACATGATTGACATTTTATTTTTATTATGTTTCCAGGGGGAGACAATTGAAAGTTAACCCAAGGTCAAGTTCTCAAGCAGCAGCAAGAGTTTGTTAGCTTTGTCCAGGTTGTTCTCTGCTTGGTTTGTTGTTTGTTTGTTTACCTGTTGTTGTCTGCTTGGGAAGGACCTTTTCACTGTTTTGGGGGGACAGATTTGCTCCTTCAACAGTGCCTGGCCTTTAGACTAGGATAGCCATGGCTTGCAGCTTCCTGTCTCATTGCTGTTTCTCTCCCTTAAAAATAGTTCATTCGGTGTATATTATTAGCAGCAGAGGTGCTGAGTGATGTGCAGGGGAGCAGGCTGTGTAGAGAAAGGTGGCCTGGACCAGCTTCCTGGAGCTTGGGCTTCCACTCTTACTGTTGGGTGTGGACAGCTAGATGTGCTGAGGCCAGCTGGGTGGTCTCCTGAGCAGTTTCCCGTTGTTGGAGGAGGATGGAGGGTGTTGAGCATCAGTTACTTTTCTGTTGCTGTGATAAAGCCCCATGACAAAAGCAGCTGAAGGAAGAGTTTATTTGGGCCTGTGTTCCAGAGGGCTAGATGTCCATAATCCTGAGGAATCATGGTAGCAAAGAGAAGCTGGGAAATCACATCTCAGCCACACACAGGAATCAGAGAGTGCAAGCAGGAAGTTGGATGAGGTTATAAACCCTCAAATCTCACCCTGAATGACATACTTCCCCAGGCATTGTTCTACCTCCTACAGGCTCTGTAACTCCCCAAACAATGCCACCAGCTGGGAACCAAGTGTCCAAATACCTTGAGTCTGTCAGGAGACATTCTCCTTCAAACTACCACAGCATCAAAGAGTTTCCTTGACTCCAGCAAAATGGAATAAATTTTCTGGAATCTTTCGCTCTCTACCCTGAGCTTGGAGGATGGATGCCTGTGATATGCTGGCATTATTATAATGCCTCAAGCAGGCCATGATGGCACCTGTGCTTTCTGGACTGTGTGGACTTCCCACAGTGGGAAATGGTTGCCTTTAGTGCCTGAGGGCATTTGCTTCCACGGCTTCCCAGACCCTGGTTTTTGAAGCCTTTAAGCATGTAGTTGAAACCTCGTGGGGTGAAGCTGAATATAGAGGCACACAAGATTTAGTGTGGCCTTTGTAGGCTTGCCTCAAGAGTAGAGCATTGAGATGACACAAGTGTGGTGGAAAGAGGAATTCACGTCCTGTCTGGGCAAGAAGGAAGCCAGGTATTGTCCTTGGAGCCTGCCAGACTGTAGGGAGCTACCTTGGTAGTTTAGTGATGCCTGTGGAGTGGGCATCACTGCTCCAGCTCTTGCCCAGAATAACCCTCATGAGCCTGCTTCTTGCCTTCCCTAGCTCAGGTGTCGAGTTCATTAATGTAAGAAGAGGGGACAGAGGCCCCACTCTTCTCCAGGGATAATTCCTTTTTATTTTCTTTTTCATTGCTGCTTTCCTCTCCATTCTTATTTTGCAGAAATATTTTTAGCCAACACTTAAAATGGTAGAGGGAAAGGCTAAGCTAAGACCCAGAAAATGACTGCAGCAAACAGGGATAATTTTTTACTTTTCTTAGGTATTACTAGACCTTTCTATTTAAAAAAGAGAAGGGATTGTCCATTACCACACAGATATCAGCATTTTTATTGATACGGCAATGTCTGCTATAGATCTGCCCACCAAGAAGGAAGCCCGTGTCTCTGTGTTCTAGCAAAATCCTGCATCTAATGAGAAGATTTAAAGACGAATGACTAAAGACTAGTGTTTCCAATTGACATTTGGTATTTCCACCTTCCTCTCTATTTTAGCTTTATATTTTCAGTTGTTATGCACAGTGCTTTTGGTAGTAATTCTCTGAGTTGGCATGAACACACTGTACCTTTCTTCTCCATCTTTTTCCTTCTGCCTCCCTTTGGCATCGTTTGTGTCCTCGCTGTCTCTGAGCTGGGTGGTTGACGGGCCCCAGTAGCGTTTGAATCTTGAAATGACTTTACTGGCTGCAGTCTCCAGTCCTACTCCTAGTCCCGGGCAACTGCAGGGGTTCTGTGTGTAGCTTTCTTTTAGTAGAAATTTTATATAAATGTAATCACAGCCTATGTAGTTTAGTGTGTCTCAATTCTTTCAGTATGATGGTTTTGAAGTTCACCTATACTGTAGCATGCATCAAGGGCATTCCTCTCTGTGGGTCTGGGTGTGTTCATGCATGTATTTGTGCATGCCTGTGTCTACATGTTCATGTGTGCACTGTGTGTGTGAGTGAGTATGTATGTGTACATGTGTGTGCATTCGAGTGGAAGTCAGAGGACAGCTTTGGGGATCATTCCTTAGGAGCCTTTTCTCTGGAGGTCTCTCAATGACCTGGAACTTCACCATGTAGGCGAGGCTACCTGGCCTGCAAGATTCTAGGGGTCTGCCTGTCTTTCTCCCCTCTTGCCATTGCGTGGTTACAGGTGAATACCACTGTATCTGGTTTGTTGCATGGCTTGAAGGGACCGGAACTCACACTTGTGAAGCAAGCACTTGACTAACTTGCATCCTTGGATGCAAGCGGTCATTCCACTGTATCGTGAGCTACATGTCACTGATCCATTCACCAATCGATGGCCATTCAGACTGTTGCCACTTACGAGCCACTATAGAAAATGCTGCTGTGAACACTCCTCTACAAACCTTGGAGAATGTTTTTATTCCTTCGTATAGATTCATAGGAAAGGAATTGGTTAAGTTTTGTTTTGTTTTTGTAGGAAATTGATCAATTCTTATCCAGAGTGGCAAGCTGTTTTTTAATTATAACAATAATGGGAAGCTTTGACTCAGAAATGTTAAGGTGTGTCAGCATCTGAGGCGCAATAGCTCACATCCTTTGGCTTCCACATGTGTGCACACCAGCACATACATGTCATACATGTGCACTCACCACCACAAAATGATATTTTATAGTACCCAATGTACAGGTTTTACATTTTTTTGTAAACTTATTCTTACATGTTTTTTATTCATTTTAAAACTGCTATGAATAGAATTGTTTCATTAATTCCATTTTCAAATTATACTTTTTATAAAATATTGAGTTTTTTGTATATAGATGTTGTTTCCTACAAACTCGATAGTCTCATTACTAGTTCTTTTTAAAATGTGTTTATTTTGTGTGTGTATGTGTGTGGGCATGTTGTCAGAGGACAACTTGTGGGAGTCAGTTTTCTCCTTCTGCCATGCGGTCCTGGAGCTCAAGCTTGGGTTGTCAGGCTGGCCAGCAAGTGCCTTTACTCTCAGAACCCTTTCACTAGCTCCCATTGTAGTTCTTTTCAATAGGCGACGTAGGTTTTTTTACATGTAGGATTATGCCATCTGTAAAGGTAAGCATTTTTGCTGGTCTTCCAGAATCTTGCCGCATCTTGCTGACAAGAACCCTCAGTCCGGTGCAGAGTAGAAATGCTAATGACAGGCATCAAATCTTATTCCCGGTCTGGAGAGCAGCTTTTGTCTTCCTCGTTACATGTGATGTTCGCTACAGCTTTCTGGTAGACGACTCTTCCTCTTACTGCTTTAACTTGAAGTCTGTCTTCTCTAATACTAATAAAGCCATTGCATTTCCCTCACAGCTAAAGTTTATAGTTTTCTGTGTTGTGTGTCCTGTGACTTTCAGCCTGTCTGTGTCTTTGAATGAAATCCTCTTACTGTCCCGTCTCCAATATGTAGCATATTTGATGTTGCCTTTTTGTTTTGGCTTACAGAGATTCCCCTGCCACTGCCTCCTGGGACAGATTAAAGGCATGTACCATCACCACCCAGGCTCAGTGTCGCTTTTTTAATCCAGTAAACTTACTTGCTTTTTCAATGATGTACTTAATCATACCCATCTGATATAATTATTGAAATGATTGGTTTTACACTGACTCTTTTGTTGTTTGTCTCTATGGGGGGGGGTTTCTTTGTGTTTGTTTTTGTCTCACTATGGTGACCAGGATGACTTCAAACTTGGCCATCTGGGTGGTAGAACTACAGGTGTACATGGCTCCTTTGTGAGCTTTTTAGCTTTTTTAAAAAAATGAATCCTCTATGGATTATAATATGCATACCTATCATCATAGTATTTCTTTTTTTTAATATTAGTTACATTCCCCCCCCCCCACTGTGTGTGGTCAGAGAAAATCTTAAGAGAGTTGGTTCTCTTCTATCTGTCATGTGGGGTCCCAGATAACAAACAATTCAGATTGCCAGGCTTGGCAGTGAGTCCTCTCAGCTGCTAAGCCATCTCACCAAGCATATTCCACATTAATAATGACTTAATTTACTCCAACATAATGCCATTTTCTCCCTTTCAAAAACTATTGTTTGGATTTTTGTGTTTATGGGTGTTTAGCTTGCATATGTGTCTGTGCACCGTGCACAGGCAGAGCCCGCAGAGGCCAGAGGAGGGTGTCATGTCCCCTGAGACTGGAGTTACAGAAGATTGTGAGCCACGGCATGGGTGGGTGCTGGGGATGAAACCTGGGTTCTGTGGGAGAGCAGCCGCTGCTCCTAACTGCTGAGCTTCTCACTTGATTGGCAGCTCTGATGTCTGGATGTTACAAACACAGCCGTGCAGTATACCAGCTTTCCCTTATGTCATCCTTTTAAAGTAAAAGTTTTAAAAAGAAAAAAAAGAAAAAGAAATGATGCAGTCTTTTATATTTACCCACATATTGACATTTAGCTGCTGTTATTAGTTTATTCCTGGAGATTCATATTACCATCTGGTGACATTTCCTTGTAGTCTGAAGGACTTCCTTAAAATTTCATATTGGGCAGGTCTGTACTTGAAATTCTGTCACTTGTGTGTGTGTGTGTGTGTGTGTGTGTGTGTGTGTCTGAAAATGCTTGTACTCTGAATTGATTTCAGATAGTTTTACTGGACATGGGGTCTTGGTAGGCAGGTTTTTCTTTCATCACTCTGAGTACATCTTCCCAGAGCCTGAACAGAAGTCACTGTTAACGTTCCTGCTGTCGCCTGCATAGAGTAATTATTTGGGTGCTTGACCTTAAAGACTTTGCCACACCTTTCTTTCTTTTGGGGTCGTGTGCTGTGTGCTGCTCCTCAGTCTTCTCCTCTGCTTTAACAAAGTTCTGTTCATTTAGCTCAGTGATTTATTCTGTCACTGAAAGCACCTATATGCCTGCTTATCAGTTCTCATTACTGATTGGGGATTTCTGTGTGTAGTCGTTTATTTATTTATTTATTTATTTATTTTTTCAATTCATTCATTTATTTATTTATAGACACGGTCTCATGTAGCTCAGGCTGGACTAAGTCTTCCTCTCTTGTCTCTTTAGTGTTTCTTACCAGCATATGTACCACATCAGCTGTGTTTTAAGTCTTTAAAAATCATTTCTACAAATTCTTTGATCATATTGAGTGCTATGTAGACATTTTCATGTTGGACAGTTTGGAAAGAATTTTACCATTTTTTTCTGAGCATGGGTTATACTTTTCCATTTCTTTTCATGTCTCATAACAGATACAGTCAATGCATGAAGAAATGTAGCACATAAATTTAAAACTGCAAGGAGAGCACTGGCATCATATGCAGAAAATGGAGGTAATTTAAACACTTCCCAGTGATTATAACTAGGGGGTTATTAGTCTACATCTTTTTCATGTAAGATAGAATAAAGCCTTGGGTAGTTGTGGAATCTCTAATCTTACCATCCTATGTGTCCTTGGGAACTAGAATTCTTAGCACACAGATTAAACACAGGAGTGGCCAAAGGAAAATCATAGTCATAAATTTGAGTGATTGAATTGGAAACATCAGTATGAAGTCAAGAGGTATTTATAAGGTGTGGGTGGGAGGAGCTGGCCAAGGTGACTGGCCCATTATCGGTGAGCAGCTGTGGCTTCTGTGTAGTAATCTTGAAATTCTGTGTTCCAATAAAGGGATATTTCATTCCATTACACAGATACAGTGTGCCCCAATGAGCCTTCTGTGTCTTTACATGGTTCCAGACATCTAGGGAGCTATTGAAGTCTAGGTCAAGTGACAAGGACTTGGGCCAAAAATGGAGTAATAGAATTTCAGGAAGGATAAAATTTACATCAGGCATATATGTTTACATTCATAAATTCTCAGTCACTATTTAGGAAACTAAGTCAGTGTCTTAACTGGGATGTGTGTTGCCAAAGGCGAGGCATGGATTTAATTGCTTTATACCCATATCAGCGCCCATCATCAAATGAAGTCAGGGCAGGGGTTCCAGGCAGGAACCTGGAGACAGGAACTGAAGCGAAAGCTATGGAGGAAGACTGCTCACTGGCTTGCTCTTTGCTGTCTTAGACACCTTCTGTTATCACCTTTAGGTGTTAAAGGCCTTTATAGTAGGATAGGGTGAGTAGTAATAGTCTTTTTCCTGTTATATGCTTACTCGATGATTACAAAGATACCTCCCTGTAATACACCTCCAAATGATAAATTTGCTTTCTGTGGCTTTCTACTTGTATATTTTATGCAGTAAAAAGCTTTAAAATAATAACCAAGGGGTCAATTAAAGTAGGACAGAACAGTATCCAGAGAGGACAAATTGAGAGCAGGCTTCAAGGCCCATCAGCTTGCTGAGCTGTTGGTCGGGACTGTCCTTTCTCCTTGGGACTCTACTTTCCCAGTTTGTGGAGGACATGAGTTCCTGCCTGCCTCAGCAGGTGGGTGGGAAGCCACTTGGAAAGGTGGGCAGCTCACCTCAGTGGCAGCAGAGGATGGTGACTTTGGTAATGACATTATCTCAGGATGTCTTCACAGCTGGGTCTGCTACTGTCCCAGCCTGTGGAGACCAAGATGTACCCAGAGGAGCAAGTCTTATGGGTTCTCTCACGAGGAAAGGCTGATACTTCCTAGCGGGCCTTTTTCCACAATGTGCCAGGAAACCTGACCACCATCTGCAGGGCTGATTGTGGGCTCTGTCTGGGAAGAGCCAAGCAAACGAAGCACTGCATGGTAGAGAGCACCTTCTGGAAGCTCGTCCTGGTGGTATGCATACAGACCTGCGTCTCCATCTACTCAGAGCAGGCCAATCCCACCAGCTGACCCATGTGTTCTGAGCAGTGCTCTGAGGCTCAGGCCATTCAGCAGAACTCTCCCTTGTCTTCTTAGCACCAAGGTCCAGCCCAAGCACTGTCCCGTCTGCCCTCTCTGGGGTGAGCTTGGCTTCCGTTTGTGGAAATTAGCTGTGTTCTCCATTTTCGTCTGGTCTGTCAGCATGGCAGGGCCATCTTTCAACTCTCTGGGCACTGGAACTATACTGGGCCTGGGTTCAATCCCAGATCTTCTGTTTATTGGCTCAGTGGCCATAGACATATTTCCCTATCTCCATGTGTAAAACTATGCATGAGAAGATTCTGATAGAACATATAAGAGAATCAGCTTTGATTTCACAATGTTTATTATTAAACTAAACATCATAATGCCTGCTTTTGGCTTTCACCCAGTAAATGTTTCCATGTACAGTGCAGGGCCAGATGGTAGGTGGTGGGAGTTGGCAAATGCAAGCTTGGGGGATGCAAGGATGCTATGTTTTGAGAAGCAGGTCAGAGCTCTGGGATGCTTTCCCTCCCCATCAGGCAGAGACACTTGTTCCTTTTCTCGGTGAGGAAATCACGACAGAGCTGATAGGGCATTCTTCCTTCTCTGTGTTTCTCTGGCATGTGGTCCTTTCCTACTGTTCCATGTCTCCAGGTGTCTCGCATCCAGGCCCCTTCCTACACCCCCTTCTCATGCCCACCCTGGACTCTGCCCCTTTCCTCCTGTCCAATTTCAAATTATTAGCCTGCCCCAGGTCCAGCAAGTATCTGAGAGAACTCCATAGGCACTGTGCTGCCTCAGGCCACACGGTTCTGCTCATGCTTCCCCCAAGGAGAGCACTTGGCATTTTACTCAACAGTTTAACTCAGAGCCCTTCCTTTTCTGCTGTTAGTGGTGGGTGCCTGTAGTCTTCTTGTGGGTAGAGTTGAGCTCAGTACCTTAGGTTTCTACCACTCCCCATCCCGGGCCCCTTGTTATCCTTTCTGCTCAAACCCTTGGAGCCAGTAGGGCCATGACTCTTCAATGCTTGAAGGCCTTTTGTTCTTCCAAATGCTGACTTAGATTTCTGTCTCTCGTTGGTCTTAACTGAAACATTGAAACACAGTCCCTGTTTTCCACTCCCTGAAGTGAATGAACAGTACACTCTTGCCCTTGCTCCTGAACTCTGAGCTGAGAACCTGGTTTCTTCCCTCTTTCCTTCCCCATGGTCCAAGGCACTGGGAGAAGTAGGAGAACAGCGCGCAGCGAAGATGCCTTGCGCTGTGACTCTGCTCTCAGCAGTGAGGAGGGTTTAGGGTCCGGCCATTGGGACGTCTGCCTTCTAGGTTGTCTTGCTTCTGCACTATCACTGTCTTCTAAAGTAAATACTAGGTTGGCTTGTTGCTTCTGCACTATCACTGTCTTCTAAAGTAAATACTAGGTTGTTTTGCTTCTGCACTATCACTGTCTTCTAAAGTAAACACTAAGTTGGCTTGGTGTTCAGTGAATCTCTGTAATTGACCGGGCCCACCTTACGGCGCACACTGTAGGGCACAGCCTGTCTTCCAAATCAAGTGAGTCTGAGCAGCCTTTGTCCTGGTGGAAGAAAATACAGTGTGCTGGGATTTACCTCTGCTCTTCACATGTTTGTATTACAGACTTACAGAACTTGGAATTTCATTGCCAAATCCGGTGTTTTAGTTTGTCCTTGTTCTTCATTAGTTTCCAAATGTCTGTGCTAAGATAGCCTAGCAAAGATTCCCTTTCTAAACACTCTTGAGTCCCCTCATGTTCAGGGTTGAGATTGTCTGGCCCCACCTTGTAGCCTTTGTTGGAAACACTGCCCTCCTCCCCCTGCACCAGTCTCCTTCCTGGGAGATGTCACCATCTCCTTCCCAGAGAGTGAACACGAGGACGAGAGAGTTTCTTATTTGCTTCTCATGACATCATCTATCTCTTAGTTCTCTCTGTATGTGTGTGCACACATGTGCATGTCTGCATTTGTGCTTGCATCTAGGCATGTGTGTGCCATGGCTTTTTACCTACTTTCCCATCTCCCTGGCCCCAGCTTTATCTTAAACCGTCATAGGGCAAACCCGTGAATTAGCCCTTATGAGCTGTTCATTGCATCGCTGGCTTTCAAAATCTAGCAGAGTGAGTGAGCGGGTCAACCAGGGATGCTATTGTTTTTTCTTCAAAATTAAATGGTTCTAAAGAAATAAAGATTTCCCTGTGTTATAAATTGACTAGACGGTAGATTCTAGTGTTCTCCCCTCTCCCCATGGTAGAGTTTGGAGGATGTCTGAGGGTTTTCCTGTGATTCACAACGTGATCAAGAGCACCTTAGTGTGGTTACACTTCACAGGGGCAGTCCTTCATCTGGGGAGTCAGGCAGGAGCGCAAAGCAGGAACCTGGAGGCAGGAACTGATGCGGAGGACATGGCGAAGTCCCGTCTTCATGGCTTGCTGAGACTGCTTTCTGATAGCATCCAGAGCCACCAGCTCAGGGGTCTCACTGTCCACAGTGATCTGGGCCTTCCAACATCAATCATCAATCAAGGAAACACCCCGCAGGCTTGTCCACAGGCCAGTCTGCTGAGGGCGTTTTCGCAGTTAGCTGGCATTGACGTAAAAGTAGCCAGCATAGAAGATATTAGCCTCAGTGATGGCTGGCATTTACAAAACACTTCCTCCATTATTTGACTGACCTTGTTTTTACAGCCAATCAGTGAGCTGCAGAGGTGGATAAGAGACCGGAACAGAGGTTCCCCTTTACAGGAGTTCTAAACCCATGATGTTCGGTTCCAGAGTCCTCACCACACTGTTTCATCTCGCTGTTTAGGTTTATAGATAAATATGAAGGATTCTAAACAAATACATTTTGAAGAGCAAATTCCCCTGTGATAGATTCATGTGGTTAGCTTGTTAAAAGTATTATTACACTGTGAAATCCAAGTCTTCATTGGATTCTATTAGGCTGCTGGAGTTAAACTGAAGATCATTAAGGGGCTGGTGGGATTGCCCAGTGGTTAAGAGCACTTGTTATTCTTGCAGAGTTACCTGGGTTCAGTTCTCAGCCCCCACATCCAGGGAATCAGGGGCCCTCTCTGACCTCTGTGGATACTAGGGGTGCTCACAGTGTACTATCATACATCCAGGCAAAACAATCATAAAATACAAATCAATAAATCCTTAAGAAAAAGCATACATTGTTGAGATACAATTGTGTTCATGAGGGAGGTGGTTTGGATTGCCTCCCTGATGAGCTTCCTGTGGAGGTGGGTTTTGGTGAAGGCTGATTTCCTTTGACTATTCCCAAAGGTGGGGAGGAAAGAGGATTTGAGATAGGACCCATCTTCCTGTGTTTCCTGTTCCTCGGAGATTTGCAGTCGGGATTAAGAAGAAGAGTTTAGAGAAGGACGAGCTATCCTTGCAGCTCTCTCTGGCTCATGGAGCTGCTTGCCCTCTTTACGGCTCTGGGCTTTCTTTGGCATACCTTGTTGAATGAGTTTCTTTATGTCTCCAGACCTGACCCATTTAACATGAACTCCCAGAGGCCACCCTCTGTGTTCCTGTTGCCTCACACTGCCTGGCCAGTTATACACTTTACTTCACATTTGTCAGGAGGAAGCCTCGGTCAGTAGGTGCAGTCATCCAAAAAATGTTGTTAAGCCTGCTACAGCTCTCATTAGGTTTAAAACAAGACATCCAGCAGCCTGGCCTGCTCGTTCACATCCCCGTTTGACATGGTTGTCACACCCTTGGTCACAATGTCTGGGCTGCAGCTGGCTTAGTCTGTAGAGCCCTTTGCTAACGAGGCCAAGGTTGTGGGTTTGATTCCTGGCCCCTGACTACAGAAGCCATCTGTCTTCATGAGGGCACGTCATTGGATCTGAGGCACAGAGTGTGTTCAGAGGGAGAAGTTAGGCTCTGCTCTAGGAAACCCAAGTGTATCTTGGTAGCAGGAAGCATGTAGTTTTTTCATTTCCAATCTGGATATCTGGATATATGAGATGTTATAAAAATAGATGATACCAAGGTTTTCAGACATGAAGGAGAAGCGAGATAGATTCTCAGGCTGGGAACTGAGGGCGACTGACCTTCTGAGGATAGGTGGTACCTCTTTGTGTTTCTACTGTTGGAAATGTTGGGACTGTCCACGTTGAGGATAGGTGTATCTTGTGATGTGAGAATCTGCTTTATCTGTCATCATCCTGTCCCATCCTGTCATCATGCATCCCTCCCTCCGAGTGCAGGCTCCTGTTCACTCTTTTCTTTCTTGAGGGCTTCCTGGCTTGCTAGCCATCAGTGTCCCGCCAGCTCTGTGAGGCTGTTGGGACCAGATCTGGGCGCATCAAAGAGCCTTTGCTCTTAAGGTGTTCATTTTGTCTGGTGCACTAACATCTGGCAAGTCCTGTCTAGGCACATGTTTGCCGCTGTGCTGGGAGCCCCCCAGGAAGCAACACCTGCCTCTTCAAGAGGAAGCCAGGAAACTTCCAGAGGAAACCTTGCCTTTGGTTTTGAAGAATGGCTAAAAGTACCTTGGACTCTGGAGACCAAGAGAGCCATACAGGTGCACAAGACAGAAGGGTTTTTCTAAACTGCCCGGAAGTTCCCTCCTCTCCAAACTTTGACATCCCCATTGTCCACACAGCTCTGTGAAACTGGCTGGCTTTAGGTCATGCCAGGTTCGTGCTGTGGTGTAGGAGGGAAGCCTGCTCGGCCTCCGTGCGACACAGAGCATTGCTTAGGGTTTTAGAGGATATGTGGTCCCTCTCTCCAAGTCTAAGCTTAGGCAGGTAGAAAGTGCACCATCCACGGACTTGGGCATTTGGCTCAGTGTGGTGAAGTAGATACCTAGCCAGCTGCTGTTTGAGGAACTTGAGATATAGCAGTAAGCCAAACAGAGATCTGTGTCATGGAAACACTTCTCTTATAGTGTGTGAAGCTCTGCAAGGCCGAGATAGCATCCCCGGTTACCAGTGCATCCTCAGGCGGGAAATTTATGGTAGGAAAATGCTCAGTGATTGGTGAAACAGCCGAGTGCTTGAGCTGCCCAGTGCTTGTCAGTAAGAAAGGACCGGGAGAGGCCAGCTGCCTCTGTGCTCAGGAGATCTATTGCTGACTCACCCTGTCATTGATTTTGTTTAGAAATTCTTTACCAGAGACTTTGAAATTGAGTTTACTCTGGAAGATCTTTTTTTGTTTTGTTTTGTTTTAGCACCCAGCGATTTCACACTGAATGTGAAAGCTCCTGCTTGCATCCCAACTGAGTTTTCATGGCAACTGAATTTATATTACTGCCCTGAGTCAAACCTGGAAGTCAGTAGATTGTTTAGAAATTCTTGATGGGGGCTGGGAAGATAGCTTAGGGGTTGCGAGCACTAGCTGCTCTTGCAGAGGACCAGGGTTCAGTTCTCAGGACCCATGTGGCAGCTCACTGTTCCAGGGTACCTGAGGCCTTTTTCTGACCTCTGTGGGAACTGCATGCATGTGGCACACTTACATACATGCAGGCAAAACACTCACACACACCCCATAAATAATAAATACAATACAATACAATATACAATGAAAGAATTTTCTTTTTCTATTCTTCTCCCAAGGAATGAAGGTGGGGGGTAAGGGGGGGCTGGAGAGATGGCTCAGAGGTTAAGAATAGTCACTGCTCTTCCAGAGGTCCTGAGTTCAATTCCCAGCAAACACATAGTGGCTCACAGCCGTCTGTAATGAGATCCTGTGTCCTCTTCTGGCCTGCAGGCATACATGAAAACAGAACACAATACATAATAAATAAATCTCAAGAAAGGTAGAAAGGAAGGAAGGAAGGAAGGAAGGAAGGAAGGAAGGAAGGAAGGAAGGAAGGAAGGAAGGAAGGAAGGAAGGGATAAATAAAAGGAAAGCGTTGAATTAAGTCAACATAATCTGAAAGGTTCTCGGGTCCTCCAGGCTCTCTCAGCCTTGGTATTCTGGTATGACTTGATGTTGGAACTCTTTCCAGAATATGTCTCCCTCTTGTTTGGTAGCTCACAGGACCACAAACAGGAGTTAATATAACTGTTTAGAGATGTAAAACAAAATTTATGCTGTTGTAAGCTTGTGCTAAGAATGTGACTTTGGAGCTCAGCCTTAGGGAAAGGTGCTGCAGAGGGAGATGGCACCTGGCGAAAAGGTTCAAGGGGTGGGGGGATCTTAATATAAGACGACTGCAGGGAAGCTTCTAGATATCGGCGTAAGCAGGAACCTTCCACAAAGACTCGCATGGCATAGGAGATAATTTCAGAAGTTGACAAGTGGGACCATATACGTTAAAAAGCTTCTTTATAGCAGAGGAAGCAAACACCAGTGTGAAGACACGCCCACAGAATGGGGGGAAACTCCTTGACAGTTAAACATTAGACAGGGACTTATATCTAGAATACATAAAGAACTGTAAAAAAAAAAAAAAAAAAAAAGAAAGAAAAAAAATTAGCCCATCCCCTAATCAGTAAGTGGGCAGTTGAACTGAGTAACAGATCTCAAAACACTGATGGTCAATCAATCAACATTTGAGAAAGAGTTTAGAGGCATTAGCTATTAAGGAAATACAATGGCTATCATCAAGGTAGCCATTGTATGGTTGTGGAGAAAGAGGAACCTCTATTAACTGTTGGTAGAAATCAGAATAGAGAGCCCTCAAACCTCAGGACAGAACTGCATAAGACCCAGCCACACCATTCTCGGGTATGTGCCCAAAGGACTCTTAAGTCAGAGAGCCACAGAGGTAGTTCATGTCCATGTTTCACAATAGCCATGACATGGAACCAGTCTAGATCCCCTTCAGCAGAAGAATAATACGATGAAAATGTGGTAGGGACACACACTGGAGATATATTCGGCTGTGAAGAATAACGAGGTGACATTTAAGGGAAATGGATGGAATGAGAGATCATTATGTTAAGTAAAATAAGCCGTACTTAGATAAGCACTAAGTTTTCTTTCATATTTAAGTGCATGTGAATGCATGAGTGTGTGTGCGTGCGCACACTTGTGCATGCATATATGTCTGTGTGTGTTGAAAGTAGAAAGGGGGTCATGAAAGGGGAAAGGAAGGGGAGCATTATTTGGGGAGGGGAAGGGATCCGGCCAGAGGAGGATGGAGAGAATTGGAGGCTTGAAGATGAGTAAGAACGAAGTACAATAACATGTATTTATGAAAATGCCTTAAAGCAGCCCATTATTTATATGTTAACTTAAAATTTTCATTTGAAAAATAAAAAGAGGGAGGACCACGCTGGATGGAGAGTTGGTACCTTTCCAGTTGTGTTGACCACCTGTAAGGCCAACGTTGACTCTTAGGAAGTAGAGAGGCCTGGAGGGTGAGATTCTAGAGAATGAAGATCAAAGCAGGCAGAAACGGGAGGAGAGAAGTGGGAGTCAGTGAAGGGCCCAGCAGACTGTTGCCATTGTCAAAAGTGGTGGCCTTGACCAAGCATGGGCTCAGGGACACTGGCTAGCTCTGCCTGCTGGGCTAGGCACAGCAGTGGTACCAGGAGCGGAAGTCGTACGGCCTGCCAGTTGACTGAACTCACAGCTGGCCCTGGTGACTGTAGGCCCTTTCCTCCTGGTCTTAGCTGAGTGGTTGGAGCTGCTCCAACCTGAGGGAAACACACCCAGTGCAGAAAGCTTGAGGAAGCAGATCAAGGAGACGACCCGAGTTCGGATAGCTTGCCAGCGTGTAAGCTACTTGGTACTGGCACAAACATTACCGTAATGAATTCTGACATCACTGCACTGTCTCAGTCAAGGGTGTTGAAACGGAACAAATGACCTCATGTCAGGGGTCCGTGGAAACTCTCAAAGCCAGGGAAATTCCTTAGTGCTCTGTTTTCAGCTTAGAGTGGAAACTTTAAGCAACAGTGTGTTCCAGATGTTTAATGTTTGTCCAGCATTTTTTGGGACAAACTAATAGTTTAGCGATATGAAAGCCATCGTGTGGATTTTGTGCATTTCCCTCATACTGGGTGATTTCATGACATTTAGGATATAATTCTTGCAGGCTGATTTCCTTTTTATTATCATGCTATTCTGTTCAGTTGCAAATTGGAAGTGACTGGTGGAGTAGTATGTGGCTTTAAAATGTTTGTCATTGACTTTTCACCGAGAACTGTAGATCTTGGTGTTTGGGGTGCTGGGACCGTTCCTGATATGTAAAACATGCTAGCCGTTCTCTTCTGCCCATCCAGACTGCCACATTCATTCCAACAGGCTCAGCCTCAGGCCTGCTCCATTCTGCAACTGCTCTGGATTTTTTGTGTATGAACAGAATTCTTTTGAGCTGGGAGCTCTTGGTTCTGAATCCTGAACACAATCCAGGAGCAAGCTGGGAAGAGCTGCAGGTAGCCTGCCCTCACTCCAAAGGCTTCTTAGGGAGTCAGTATCTCTAGCTGGTTTCCCTTCCATCCTGGAGATTTTTGCATCCTTCCAGCAGAGGGCCTCCGTCCTGCATGGGAGAAACCACAGCCAGCCAGAAAAGGGAGTTGGTTTCTCTAGCCCTCCTGTGTCAGGTAGCCAAGGGCATAACCATCGGGCATAGGGCTTCTTTACCTGGCCTAGTGGATCTGCTTTCCAGTTTGAACCAGTGTCTGAGGAGCATCTCATTAGCTATCATCACCAGACCACAGAATTTATGCTATTTGTGTATGTGAAGTAATTTGCATATCAGCGGCATGAAATACACATCTGAGCTCTTGGGTTCATGTTTGTTCTTTCTTCTAGAGTTATTTCTGCTTCAGAGCTTCTATTTCTTCTGCCCGTGATGGAAAGCTCCCAGCTTGCTCTCTTGCCAGGCTTTGAACTTGAGCAAGCCCTTTCACTCCTATGTAAGCTAGATTGTGTTGGATCATTTCTGGCTAGAAAATTCTATGCTTCTATAACTCTATAAATAGCTCATTCTGTAAAGAGGACATGGGAGACGCCCCCAAACAACCAGGTCCTATTTGTAGCCTCCCCACAGTTATAATGTTTTGCTTTTATGTGCTTGTTCAAGGTCTAATTTCCACAATGGCAAAGCAGTTCTTTATGAGCGTCTATTGGGGTCTCTCCAGTGACATTGCCTCAGGCATGCCCTTACTTCACCAGTCCAGAGTGCCACCCTTTATGTACACAATGGGTATTTAATCGGTGATCTGGAAATAAAATTAGCTACTGTAGCCATTCCCATCCCTTTTAGCTATAACTGTTTCCTCCCTCCCACATTACTCTGAAGCACTGAGCCTCAGCCCAGAGCAATGTGTGTTGTTGCCCATGAACACGAATCCCATAAAAATAAGTGAAGGGATGGGCAGAGTAGTTTGCGTGTCCCAGGGCCGATTCCCCAATTCTTGGTCATGTCTCTGATGGAGGCCTGAACATAGGTTTCTCTTTTTATGCCACCACAAAGTGTCTGGCCTGTCATCTCATCTGTGTAGGCGAGGGGGCTGGGGAGTATTTACATACTGGGCCAATCAGCCATTGTCTTAAGTTCTGGGCTGTTTCTGTGAATGAGCACCCTGGGAAGTCACGTGGGCATGAGATATGAATCAGTCACCCTCCTGGTGCTCGCACCTTACAGAAGTTGCATGGTTTAAAATGCCACCCCAACAAGAGTTGTCTGTCACCGCCTGCAGAGACTGGCCGGCAGTATTGCACCTGCTGACCTGTTCTGTGACTCTCGGAAAGACGAGACGTGTTCTAATGAGCATGTTATAAATATCACCAGGTTATGTCGTAGATGGTGGCAATGTTCAATACAAAGGAAATGGCTAAACACTCAAAGAGACCAGACCCAGCACTCCCAGAAGACAAGTGGGGCCTGGATGTGTTAGCCAGGATGTTCTAAAAACTTATTTGTCCTCAATGAAAATGTTGCTAGACATGTCTTGTGGAACATGTAGGATGATGAATGGAACGTGTTCTGGTCTCACAGGAAGCCCAGGCAGCAGTCAGTACAGTGGCCCTCAGAGGGCTTTGGCCCTTTGCTTCTTTTTGACAGTTTAAGGTTGGAGGTTCACATGGTGGACATATTAGGCAGTGATTTTCTGTCCTAAAAGATTTGGAGGGATTAAGTAAGGCCGCTCCTCCTTTTCCATGCCTTTTCTTTTTACCCTGCTTGTGAATTTTCAGCAAGAAGCCTTATGCACACTGCATGCAGCGCGTTGCTGATGTCCTCAACTGCCCAGTGTCACCACCCTCCTTTTAAGAGAAAAAACAGACTCCAGGACCCACTGTAGTGGGGGCCACCGTGAGTTTGAAAATAGACTCTTGGGAGACATAGGTTACTTTTTTTCTTTGCTTCAGAACTGATTTTTACGTTTTGTCTATTTGAGGAAATTTGATTTAATATAAAAGGCACATACACACAAAAATCATTAGTGTTATGTCAGTTTCTCAAAGACAGTTATGTGTAGACTAATCATTTGCTTGAATTCTCGCCGCCAGCTTTTACATAGACGAAAATGCATTGGAATGTGTGTATAAAATGCTTGACATTAGTATGTGCCCCATGGAAACCTTGTCAAATTCTGTGTGCACACAGGAACTTGACGAGAGGAGTCGGGAGATTTAGGGAGCTTCTCAGAGCAGTGGAAACGAGAACGACACAGAACCTGCGCATGGTAAGTGGGACTGACATCAGTCCCCTGGGTGTCTACGTTACGATGTCCACTTCAGGCTGTGTGTGAGCAGTAATTCATCCACTCTAAGAGGACATCTTAGTGTTCCAGCATGTCTAATAGTCAGTTCTAGAACATTGCAGTCACTCAATGAAACCCCAATCCCACTAGTAATCTGTTCCCGTTCTTTCATTCCCCTTATTCTTGATGGCCACTAATTACATTTCCCTTTCTATAATTTGCCTATGTTGAACATTTCACATAGTCGTACAGTGTAGCCTTTTATGACTGCTCTCCCTCATTTGGCATAAGATTCTTCCATGTTGCCTCAGTATTCTCTTTCCTCGCCAAGTACCATTCTGTGTTCTGAGTCCACACATTTTACCACCCAGTCTCTTCATTGGGTTGTTTGTTAGCACCAGCGCTTCTGTCAGAACTCTGTGGACGGGTTTTGAGTGGACTTGTGTCTTCTTTCTTAATCTACTACGGAGTAGAACTACTGGGTCATATGAAAACTCTGGATTGAAGAGTTTAAGGAGATTCTGTCTCCCCAAATAGCTACCCCACTTTCCTTCCACAGCCTAGCCAGCTACCCCTTGTTCTTATCTTCTGTGTGTAGCCATCTTAGCAGGCGTGCAATGCTACCATAGTTTTCACTTGCATTTCCCTGATGGCCAGTGATGCTGAGCATCCTGTGTTATGTGCTCTCTCTTGAAGTGTACATTTTGCATCCTAAAAAAGGTGGGATGTGGGATGGGGCCCTTCTGGGTGTCCATGTGTGGAAGGGGTCAGATGTGTGCTTTTAATTCATATTAACCACTGTAGGACAT
This sequence comes from Cricetiscus sungorus, assembly GCA_030556225.1. NCBI lineage: Eukaryota > Metazoa > Chordata > Mammalia > Rodentia > Cricetidae > Cricetiscus > Cricetiscus sungorus. Next base: position 11,816,862 of record JANBXA010000588.1, read on the forward strand.
GCAGATGAGATCCTTAAGTACTAATTGTTTGGATAATGATATGACCATAAAACTTATAAGAGAAGTACAAAAGATAGTCTATCTCATATAAGCTCTGTATAGTTTAATCAAGTGAAGGCCTAGTGCTCACTGTACTAATAAATGTCCTGTGTCATAATTACTATAACAACCCTATATAAATCTGCAGTCTGCCTTTTATTATCCATGTTTGTCCTTAATTGGACAAGGCTAAGATATTTATATCATGGGAAATACAGAGAGAGCTTCACTTGGGCGTCTCCAAAGTGTTAGGATGTTGAAATACGATTTATGGGACTAGGCAGCTATACAGAAGGCTTTTCTAGAATATGTGGTTGAACTAAATAAGTAACTTTACTCACACACACACACACACACACACACACACACACACACACACAATCAAGATCTTATCAGGCCATTAGTATTATATATTGGTTTACTTATATTCAGACAAAGCATTTTGAATTTTTAGGGTTCTTTAAGGCATAAGAGCATGCAATTATATACATGAAAATTGTTGCCAGATATCTTTTCTTGCTAATTTATTTATTCTCAGAATTTCATGGAACTTTTCAGTTGATCAGTTTGAATTGCCTTAAAAGCATACTGAGGAAGGTTAGTGTTTCAAAATGGAGCATTTGTGTTGACCCTCAGAGATGATAGACTCCTCCATTGTTTTCTTGAGGTGAACAGAAGGAGCCTCCTCGAGTCTATGTGTCTGGAACTGCCCTTGAACACTCAGCCATCATCTGGTGTTGCTACACGAGGGGAGACATTTCCCACTGTATGTCACTCTGAATCTAGGTGTGCCTGTGCTCTCTGCTGATGGGACTGTCGGGTGACTTACACCATTTCTGGTCTGCTGAAGGAGCGCATTAGGTTTATCTGAGAAACCGCAGAGTCTTAGGGTATCTATTCCTGTGAAGAGAGATAGCATGACCATAGCAACTCTTACAAAGGGACGTGGCATTGAGGTGGCAGCTTAAGTTTTTAGAGTTTTAGTTCATTATCATCATGCCAGGGAGCATGGTGGCTGGGAGTATAGAGTTATGCAGGAAGACATGGCGCTGGAGAATTCTACATCTTTACCTAAAGGCAACAGGAAGTCAACTCAGACACTGGGCATATTTTGAACATAGGAGATCTCAAAGCTTACTCTGACAGTGACACCCTTCCTCCAACAAAGCCACACCTCCCAATAATGCCATTCCCTATGAGCTTATGGGCCAATTACATTTGAGCTACCACAGGTGGCTTTGGTTTTAGTCAAGTGCTCTGCCAGTGATCTGCATACTGAACTTTATTGAGGAAACCAAGCAAATAAATGTCCTCAGCTGCAGCTCTGGAATTCCAATGGAGCCGGTCTGCTGCAGAGCCTAGGGATCTACTTTATAACTGTATGCTTCTTTTTACTTTAGGTAATACTTGCAAATGTATGATGTGTTTATGAGATAGTAAAGTTGTTTTGTGAACTTTATTTGATATGAAAGCATAGCAGAAAAGGGATTTAAAAGTATATTCATAGCATTTCACTCCTAGGTATTTTTGCCAAAGAGTTTAAACAAGTTTTCAAATACAAACTTGAACATGAATGTTCATAATAGCATCATTTCTAACAGCCAAAAATTGGAAACAAGCTGAATGTGTGGACAGAATGGGGTGTGTCTGGCTTGTTGGACAATAAAAGGTGTGGATACTATTAAACGAAAACATGGATGCATCTTGAAAATACTGCACTACATAAAGAAAACTGATCACAGAAGGCCCATATTGTATCTGATTTTATGAAAGCTCCTAAATGGGCAAATCCATAAAGACAGACAGCACACTAGTTGTCCTGAGGGGTTGAGAGGGGAGAAATGAGAAGCCACAGCTTAAAGGGTATAGGGTTTCATTTTGGGGTGGATGAAAATGTCTTGGAACTAGATAGAGGTAAGAATTGCACAACCTTGTGAATGTACTAAATGCTGTTGGATTAGATTGTACCCTTTAAAACAGTCTCATAGTGGATGGGGGTTGGGGAAGGTGGGGGGGTATGGAGGGAGGAGAGAGAGAGAGGGGGGGGAGAGAGGGAGAGGGAGAGAGAGGGAGGCGAGAGGAGAGTAGAGAGAGGTTCTTTATTCATTTATCTCACGGCCATAGTGAGTGGAGGGTGATTCTGACGGGAGACACTTTCAGCAGAAGCCGTTAGCTTGTATGACTGCAGTGAGATCAAAGCAGAGCAGTAGTTGAAGGCCCAGGGAAAGAGCTCAGGTACTGTGTAGATCCTGGAAATTGTGTTCTTATGAGATCTTTACAGATGGCTCAGTTGGGGATGATCTGGGTTTGTTATTTTCAAATTTTTATAGACATTTAAAGGCAGTAGGTTCTACACAGTGATAATCAAGAAAATTTGCCTTTACCCAGTGGCTCTCAGAAGCCACCAAGCTAATGATTTTGTTACATTTAAGTTTCCTTGGAGAGTTTTAGGGAGTTTCATATGGATGAAGCCTAGCAAAGCTCTCTTCTGGAACACATTTATTTTAAAGCTCATTCTCCCAGAGCATCAGCACTCTCTGTATCTTTCCAAGAACACGAAACCCGATGGAAAATCCATTTCCTGGAGTTTTATTTTGCAGCTCTGGGTGATTACGGATTGAATATCCTGGGGTGCAGGGCTTCAGTTTGAAAGTGTGTGTGTGGGGAGACATGCGCACATGTATGAGACGTGCACATGTATGAAACGTGCACATGTATGAGATGTGCACATGTATGAGACGTGCACATGTATGAGACATGTGCACATGTATGCGCACAGAGAGTGGGGAGAGAGGAAGGGAGCGGATGTCAATATGCCTTTACCAACAAGACCCTCCTTAGTCTATGCATACCCTGTGTACCACTTGGGGTAATGTTCTAGGCATTGCGGAGGATGCAGGCAAGCATCTGCACTGGCTAGAAACACTGGGTGTCCCTGGGTTCCCATGGGGAGGTGAGAAATACCCACCAGCTTTGTAGAAGGCTCCTTCTCACTAGAAGCCAGGAGGTTCCAAATGGACTGAAAGCAGGGCTCCCCACTACCTAAGTGCTGCATCCTGTGGTGGGGCATTTTGAGTATCCGTAGTGTGTATCTGGCCATGCTGAGATCCACCCCCACCCCCACCCCCGCCCCTTAGAGGTAATGTCATTGATGCTGAGTCCTGGCTTTTCTCTGGGTTTGAGCTATAGCAAGCAGCTGCTGCAGGGTGACTCTGTAAACATCTGCAGTTTCATGTGCAGTCCACCCCAGAGCTCGTAGAACAGGCTTAGCCGTGTGTTTGGTTATTCCGGGTCTAAAGTCTGTTTAATGCATAGACAAGGCGGCATTGGAAGTGCATGGACCTTCTTAAGCAGCTCTTCATGGCCCAGTGGTTAAGTGTAGGCACTGCTCTCGCAGAGGTCTGGGATTCGGTTCCCAGCACCCGTACATGTCAGGTTGCTTACAGCCTCAGCGGTTCCAGCCCTGTGGGGATGCAAAGCTTCTGGCTTCACCTGCAAGTGCATGCCCATACCCCCAACGCACTTACTCGTAATTAAAAATAAAACAAATCTTTTTACAAAGTATTCAAACATCTTAGCATATTATATTTTCTTTGGCCATAAATGGGTGTGGTTTTCATATAGTAATAAACATTTAATTCTGATCTTTTAAACTCTGAGTCTTGCAATAGTGTTTCACACAGAGTTACAGCTGATAGATGATACTGATGGAGTGGATGATACAAAACATTAATAATCATGTTGTTCTTCTTTGTGTTCCCAGACAATAGCCAGGCAGTTGGCAGAAATCTTGTTACGGGGCATGTGTGAGCAGAGTTACTGGAACCCCCTGGAGGACCCTCCCTGCCAGTCACCTCTGGACGACCCTCTCCGGAAAGGAGCGAACACCAAAACCTACACACTCCCTCGCAGAGCCCGTGTCTACTCAGGAGAGAAGTATGGGACCCCATGTCCTCAGCTGGGGACCCAGGGGTGGGAAGGGGGTGTGAGAATGCTGAAGGGTAAGGAGGCGAGCACAGGCCAGGTTATGCCCACGTGGAATCAGATGAGAGTACGAATTGACCAATTCAGCAGAGACACCACACCGCTGTTCATAACTCCAGCAGATGCCTACCTGAGAGGGCCAACAGTCTCCTCTCAGTGCCGAGACACCTTCTCAGCTACCTGCTGTCTGTGCCGGATGTGGGATTCTCACTCCCCGTCATCACAAGATGCCCAGCATCACACAGCAATCAGCAGCCACTGCTTATAGCCGGAGATAATAGGCATTTATGTCTTCAGCAATCCCCCCTCTTTTAAAAATCTTGTTCTTAGCCAAACCATGTATACAACAACAGACAATTTGCCAGCAGTGAAGAGGAGATGTCTCTTTAGAACGATTTTTCTTTTTCAAGATTTTAATTTGGGACTTGGTTTCATTAGAGGAAAATGGGCCAGAGGGCCACTGGCTTCTCAGGCCTGAGTCTTCCCTGGCCAGGAGGATGGAGGATGGAGGGACAAAGACAAGGGCTGCCCCTCAGAGTCGTTAGGTTTCCTCTCTGCGCGTTGCTAAAGGACAAGGCCTGGTGGCATTTCTTCATCTCTACAGAGAGAAAACAGACACTAGTTAGTGACTGATGTGGGGACCTCTTCAGGGCTGCCACACTGAGGGTGTTGAGGGACCACAGGCAGCTGCTCTGGAAACCCTGGAGGGCACACCGTGGGTCAGGCCACTGGTGTCTGGCTCTTCCTGTGACACTCGTGGCTTTCCTTTTCCTCATGGTCATCTTACTCAGTTTGCATCTCTGTGTGCATTTGGACGAGGGAACACATTCCTGACTTTTCCCTGGGACTTACTCTAATTTAGTTTTGATCTTCATTTTTCCAGCCTTGCTAAACCAGTTTGCCTGACTTAGAGGCTGTGCTTCCTCCTCAGACCTTGTCTGGACTCATGAAACACCTGCTCTGGCCGCCTTCCCACTCACTGCCGCCTCCCTCAGTGGGGTTATCCAGAAGCAGATTGGAGGTCCAAATTTTAAGTGACTTTAATATCTTCAGAACAGTCTGGGATTGTTTCCCACTTTCAACACTTCTGAGTAGCCTAGGTGTCAGGTTCACAAAATTCTTGGTTACTAGCCTTCTCATCCAGTGACACCCGGGTGGACCTCTGTCCTAGCGCAGCCTTACCTCAGAGACAGAAACTCTCCTAGATCATTGGCTACTCAATGCTTCCTAAACAGCTGGCCTTGTCACTCTTCTGACACCACTCAGATCAGCTTCCTACCTTTGTAAGGAGGCAGTCCCACACAAGCTTAATTTCATACAGATAGAGGTGATCTGTTTGGTTATGCACACGCACAATTCTTTTTTCCTTTACTTTGGAAGAGGATGTGTGCTGTTCAGTTTTTATTGTAAAGGACACAATCTACAATCATTTGGAAAGAGGGAGCCGTAATTGAGGAATTGCCTAGATCAGACTGTCTGTGGGACATTGCACCATCCCTATGCAAGTAGGCATGGGCTGTGTAGGACACTTAGCTAAACATGAGCCTGTGAGACAGTAAGCTAGACAACAGGCCAGCAAGCAGCATTCCTCCATGGTTCCTGTCTCCAGGTCCCTGCCTTGTCTTCCGTTAGCGTTGGAATGTGGCCTAGGAATTCTAAGATGAAACAGCTCCTTTTCTCCTTACGTTGCTTTTGACCGGGGTGTTTATCACAAACTAGAGCAGGGTGCCAGGGTGGAACCCAGAACCCTGCACAGAGCACCAGACAGAGCTGCACTGCTGAGCCATATCCCAAGCCTCAGAACTCTTTCCGTTTTAACAAATTTCAACCCACTTTTAACTTTGTTATAGATTTTAATATTATTCTTTTTTCAATTGAAAAAGTTGGTTGTTTTATCACTTCTTACAATGTGTCTTGATAATATTCACACATACCCCAATACTCCCAGATACACCTCTCTCCTCCCCACCCAACTTTGTGCCCCTCCCCCTTAAACTTGACTGGTTATGCTGCCCTTTTGCTCTTGGATGTGTGGCCCTCCACCGGAGTCTGCTCAGCACACCAGGGCCCACAGCTGACTAGCCTTTTCCCAGCAGCTGTCAATCACTTTAGCTCCTTAGGCATGGACTTCCTGCCCAGCTCAGTAATTACTCATTACTCTTAACATAAAGGTGGTGAAATAGACATAGACTTCTTTCATTCATTAGTCATCAACATGGCCTCTTCTGTTTCATTTTATAACTATTCTCTGTAAGTATATAGAAGAGGCATTGATTTTGTGTATTGATACTGCATATTACAAACTTGCAGAGTTTATTAGTTCTCGGTTTTTTAGATTCCTTAAGCTAGTCTGTCATCTATAATATAGTTTTACTTATGCCTTTGAAAGCTTTGAAAGTACTTTTGCTTTCAGTTTCTTCCTTAGATGTAGGGTTAGACCCTCCGTTACTATGTGGATAGAAGTGATGAAAGCACCCTACCCCTGATTCTTAAGGCAGAAAAAGGCTTTTGGGTTAATTACTGTTTGTTGGAGTCTTCTGAGATGCACAATATCAGATTGAAAACAGTTCTTACAACTCCTACTTGCTATCTTTATCATTCTGTCAGATACCTTTTTTACATTTGTTCAGCTAATTGTGGGAATTTGTCTTTTATTGTAGAGCATTTCATTGATAGATTTTTTTTTTTCAGATGTCACACCAGTGTTGCTGGAATTTCTCTGTCCCACCAGGCCCCCACCCTTCTCAGCCCCAAATAAACACACTAAAGCTATTATTATAAAACTATTGGCTGATGGCTAGGGCGTTTTATTGGCTAGCTCTGTCTTATTAACCCATTTCTATAAATCTGTGTATTTGTACGTGGCCTTATCTTACCAGAGAACACCTGGCACTTTCTATCCCCCTGGTCCCTCCATGGCATCTCCCTGGTGGGCTCTCTACCTACCTTATCCAGAATTCTCCTCATCTCCTAGTCCTGCCTATCTTCCTGTCTCTATTGGCCAAACAGTGTTTTATTCATCAATCGGTAAGAGAAACATATATATACAGAAGAACATCCCCCATCAAACCAACCTCGCATTCCTGGGATAAATTCTGTTAGGTCATAGTGTATAATCTTTTAAAATTTGTTTTGGGTTTCTGTGTTTTTGGAGATTTTTGTTAGGAGTACTTTCCCACCAGCCTGGTCCCAGAGCTGTGTCAGTCCCAAATAACACACAGAGACCCTATTAATTTTGAAACTGTTGGCCTATTACTAGTGTTTCTTATTGGCTGGCTCTGTCTTAAATATTAATCCATTTCTATCAATCTATCAAGTGTTTCCACATGGTCTTGGCTTACCAGGAATGCCGGTTCTGCATCTCCTTTGCCTGCTACATCTCTGCAGAGAAGAGAGTGATTTCTTGTTTTTCCCTGCTTATATTCTGATTCTGCCCAGCTACATCACTTCCTGCCTGTCTGTACAGACCTCCAGACCTCTATGGTTAGCTAGTGGCAGTATCTGTTATGCTATGTCATTTCCTGCCTGGCCAATAAGTGTTTTATTCATCAACCAATAAGACAGACATATACAGAAGAACATTCCCCATCAAATTTTTACATCTGCACTCCTAAAAAGATACTGTTCTACAGTTTTCTTATAAAACCTTTGTCTTTGGGGCCATGTGGATACTTTTAGTCTCATTAAAAAAACAAAAAGAGTTGGGGATTATTTCTTTCCCTTCTATTTTAAAAAAGATCTTGGAGGATTGGTATTAATTGTCTTGAAATATAAGGTAGGATTTACCACAGAGCATCTGTTCTTAGCTTTTCTTGGGGAAATCCACCTTAAGCTCTTGGTTCTGTTCCTTGTGAATCAATCTGCCTCAGTGGTTTGTATCCTTCTATATGTTTGCCTATCTCATCAGAGTCATCTAATTTTTCTCCATATAACTTCTTAGCTAGCCATGTTTCCTTTTCCTGCAGAATTCATCATTACAGCCATCTTTTCTTCGGCTCTTTTCTCTCTTGGGGGCGGGTGGAGACAAGCTACCTAAAGCTTATCTGTATTTATCCTTTTGAAGAACCGACTTTGTTTTATTTATTTAATCTGTTGTGAATCTGTTCTGTGTTTCATTAATTTCCACGTTAATTGGTTTTAGTGTTCTAAATTTGTATGTGCATACCCACCTTCTTAATTGGTATTTTCTTGGAGAGAGAAAATCCACTGGGCTTCTGCTTGTAGGTGCCGCCTTGCTACCAAAGTGGGGCTGTCTGTCTAACACACCAGCAGTGAGGCAGGTCGCTACCCTCTCAGCTGCCTCATTGGGGATAAAAGGGGGAGCCCACACAGGACCTTCAAACTTCACTTTGATCAATGACACTACACTCTCCTTCTGTGTTTAGACTTATAGTTGAGGTTAGAGCTTCTTAAACTTTTTCCTTTGTAACCCTTCTCACCCAAGAAATTTTTATGCAACTTTGGGGATATAAATAGTTAAAATGGTAAACAAATCATTACTGACAACAAATCAAGGAATTTATTTTAAAACAGCTGTTTGGGGTGCATATAGTTTTACCTTTCATCACAGGTGAAAGCAAATTTGTGTCCTAATAAGATAGATGCACCTTTTTTTTTTTTTTTTTACATAAAAGAATGAAATTTTAGTTGAATGTTCAATTCTATGGGACAAAGAGCTGCTTCTGCAGTTTTCAGAGTTGATCAGTATTTTGATTTTGTAATTGTCAATTCTGAAAATGCCACTTTATATAAATACATAATATAAAATGGTAGAAATGCATCTGGGGTCCTTTTAGAAACTATTGGAAATTCTGTTCTAATCCCAAGCCAAAATTCACTGGACAGTTTTTTTATTGCTGAAGTTGGCAACTCAAACAGTAATTTTAGAAACCAAGTCTTCTAAACATAACATATACTAATTTTGATACTAACATGCTAAGGAATGACAGTAGAGAAATATGGAAAGTCTTTATTCCTAGAATTAAACCATTATGTTTCTATAAGCGCACGGGACTTTGTATGTGTGGAAGAAACACTGCACTTCATAACATATGTTAACATGTTAACAGTGTGCATGTCGTGTTCAAAACAAAGGCTGCAGTTCTGTGTGCCTGAAACTCAGGGTTTGCCTGAGTTTGAGTTTGAATTAACTTTGGTCACTGCATTCAGATACCTTTTACTGTTAACAGATTTTTCATGACCCCATGAGGTTGCAACTCACAGCTTAAGAAGCTGTCATTTAGTGTCTCAGATCTTTCTATCTCTAGCAAACCACAATGACAATTCAGACTGTTGGCCAAGATGGGCTGCCCTAAAAGCACCTTTCAAAACTCTATCCTCCAGTATGCCCCAGTGTGAGATGGAGGCCATGCTCCTTCTTTCCCTGATCATGTGAAGTTTGAAGGAAGAGAAAACGTAGAAAATCCTAGCTAAAGATGAAGGGTGGTCTGTTCTGGGTCTTTCTGTGAGGGTGCCTGCTTTGGCTTACTTATTTTTAGAGTAAGCGTTGTATCCTACATAACTGATGGGAAGTGAGTGGATGGGAAGTGAGCAGTGACCTTTGGCTAGGTGAACACATGTGTAATAGCATCCTGCTCAAGAAGCAGATGTTACCAGAGCCCAGAAGCTATCTTTGTACTTCTCCCAGGGATTGGCCCTGTTCAGAGAAACCCTGTCCTGATGATTAGCCCAATGATTTGTGTAGTTGTTTGTTTGCTTTGTTTTACATCTCTCTCTCTCTCTCTCTCTCTCTCTCTCTCTCTCTCTCTCTCTCTCTCTCTCTCTCTCTCTCACACACACACACACACACACACACACACACACACACACGCTTACAAGTGTGTGGGCACCTACAGAGATCAGAGCATGTCTTGAAGGAGGGAAGGAGTCATTCCTTCCTTCCAGCATATGGATTTCAGGGATCAAACTCAGGTCTTCTGGCTTGGTGGCAAATGTCTTTACCAACTTCGTCATTTTCCCAGCCCTCTGTCTGTTTTTGTGAAGCTGAATTCATCATTCAGGAAACTGAGATGGGACAATTATTTGAGCCCAAGAGTTAGGGATCAGCCAGCCTGGGCAACAACATATTAAGACTCCATTTCAAAATAAATAAGTTGTTTCATTATCTTCAACAATAATAAATTGTATATTCATTTATGTCTAAGTTTTGTCTAATGTTGTATTTGAACAATTCACATGTATTTTTACATGTAGCAGTAGTTTATTTTCAGTGATGTGTGCTATTCTGTTTTATAAATGTCAGTATCCTGGTCTGTTCCCTTACAGCCATTTGAGTTATTTCTCTGTTCTCTTTGGGACTAATAGAAGCTGTGGTGCTCTGAAGGTTCTTGTGCATGTCTCTCAGTATATGTTCATGCTTCAGCTAGGTGTATTTTTCCTTTTATTCTTGTGAAAATATGTTTAGTAGCTTGGATAGTTACATACATATTAGACTAGAAAATTAGCACAAACAAAGCAGGGTGCTAAAGGCCACCACTGTGTCTGCAAAGGGCAAGTGAGAAGGGGGTGAATGAGCACCCGTGGGTGCAAACCTTGTGTGGCCTCCCTGGTGGGCAGAGGAGGAGGAGGAGGAGGAGGAGGAGGAGGAGGAGGAGGAGGAGGAGGAGGAGGAGGAGGAGGAGGAGGAGGGAGGAGGAGAGGAGGAGGAGGAGGAGGAGGCGGAGGAGGCGGCAATCTCTGTTGAGTGTTCTTTGGGTGTGAGCCTCAGATTGGGCTATGGAGAGTCAAGGGACATCACAGGATCATCGTGACTTTTGCTGGCAGAACTCTTTGGTCTCCTCACATTCCCTTTTTGAGTCACTGTGCAGAGAGACCTGTCCCCTCCTCAGAGATGCAGGAACCCCATCCCCTCCCAGGGGGTGTAAGATGACAAGCCACATGGGACTTATCTGATCGCTGCATGGAGGAAGAATACTCACAGACCTGTGCTGACCTGATGAAGCCCCCCTTTCTTTGTCATAAGGGGTTTGCTGAGCCATGTGACTTGACAAAGAAGAGGAGCTGTGGGGAGGTCCATGTAACCCTCCAGCTGGACCAGCTGACCCCTGAGCTGGCTGCTCTCAATCCCTGTTGAAACCCCCTTACTTCTCTAGGGCCTTCAGCTAGATCTTGGAACTGAATCATCCTCTGAGTAGAGGGCTCAGTGCCACTCAGACAGCCTCATAGAGTCACGGTGACGCCTCAGGGGCCACTGCCTTCACAAGCCACTTCCTTTCTGCAGAAACCCCAGGTGACAAGAAAACTAACATGCAGTTGGACATGGCTGATTTGATGTCTTTTTTACTTGTTCTAATGTGTATATGGCAGAGGAACCATTTTTTCTAAAAACTTACCTGGAAGCCCTAGAAAAAAACATGGTCACCATCAGTGTCTTGAGGACACTCTTTCCCTGTGTCCTACAAACTGTAAGATGCATTGGTGAATTTATCCAAACTAAACACATGGGCAGTTTGCCTAACGCCATCCCTGGTGTTATAGGCTGAGCCTGCCATCCTCCACCCTCAGCCTCTCCCTGCTGGGTCTTGGGAGCTGGCCTCATGGCCTGATGATGCCCATTACCCCGCGCTTTGTGCAGCTCCCTGTGGAGTTGCCCTCCATCTCCCTATTCCTAAGAACTGAGGCCAGGGCACTCCAGGGTCCCCTCCTGATGCCCTCGGTCCTCAGAGAAGAAAATATCACAAAAGGAAGGCCCTGACAATTTTGACCACCCAGCCTGGGCTCTCGCTTGCATGAATAAGAAGAGAAGTAGTCAGAAATGGGTCTCAGGAAGGCTTTACTGTCTTGAGGAAACATCCCAGTATGGTTTCCAGGGCTGTATCCTGCAGTTTCTCTGCTGCTTCTATCTTTTGCCCCCAGCCCTGGAGCTTCTCAATGCCCATCCATCTGCCATTCAGGGAGGGCCCAGGAAGTGGAATTAGATGCAGTTAATTCTCTGCTTGTTAGCAACTCTGGTAAAAATAACTCAACCTAGCATTTAAGCAGACTGGATGGCTCAAATGGAATTTGGAGATTATCCATGGACTGAATTGGCCTGTGTTAAGTCCTAATTAGCACGGCTTGGGCTCTCTCTTTTCAATTAGTCTGAACAATGCAGGACTAGCTAGCCATTAGCAAAATGGTTCCAGCTATTGCTTTATTTATGGGGACCCAATTGCATGTAAGCAAGGCCAGGTTATCAGGGACTAATCAAAAGTGTTCTGTGTTCTGAAAACCCCACTTTACCACAAGCTGACTCCCACAGAGGTTTCGTCTCTGGGCCTATCCCACTGGCCATTCCCAGGCTAGCTTCCCTGGAGCCCTGCATGGTCCTGCACGGGAGCTAGAGATCCCTACAGGCTGAGTTCTTCAGGCGGACCAGGCTCTGTACTGCCCGCACCACTTCCAGGATTCTCTGGTGCAGTAAAACCGATACTGATGCTTCAGAGGGAGCAGGGTTTATAATTATCTGGAAAACATGGGATTTTGCCTTTTTTTTTTCTTCTTACTTTTGGAGAGGAAATCTCAATTAAAGGATTGTTATGTTGTTCCTAGGAAGGTATAAATTTAGTCCTTATTTAGTCATCTTCAAAATAGGCAGTGCTCTGTTTTCTTTTTTTTTTTTTTTTTAACCAAGTTTATTTTTATTTATTATAAACTCCTTTCCAATTCTCGGGGAAAAGTTGAGTTTGGCCCAGTTGGTGATAACATGCAGAATTCTACTCCAGAGGAAGGGGTGGGGCAGCAGGGAGGGTGGCTACATCTCCCTAAAAGTGCTCACAGAACCAAAAGAGAGGATATACACGGTGAGGATTGGGGTGTGTTTGGGTTTTTATTGTTTCCTAATCCTCAGCAACACTGAGTTTAAAAGCTAGATTTTCTTTTAATCCAAGATTTTAGAGTTCAGCCAACCACCAAGAGATAAATTAGCAAGACTGTTCTTGCATGCCGCCCCAGAATGAAACGTGTGTCCAAGTTAAGCTGGCTCCCTAAATTCTTTCGGTTCTAGAAATATCGTGCAGTCCCTGGAGAATGACAAAATGAGATGGGTTGGCAGGAGGCCGGTGAGAGGGGCGCTGTCTACCGGAAAATGTGCCCTGCCCTTCGTGTGATGGCAGGCTAAGCAAACACCTTGTTACTCACACCGTTTCTGGGCTGACTTTGCTCTCTGCCTCTATAATGGGTACATCTGTTATTTGGGCTTTTAACTGAGGCTTTTTACCGTTTCCTCTCGCCCATCTGCTTGCCACTGGAATGTATAGCAGAAATGTATTAATTCCACAGATTGCCATAGAAATAAGCAAGCTAGCTAATGCAAGTGTCCAAATCATCCAGTGTTTTTCATGGATTCTGTATAAAAATGCTTTTAGCAGTGTTCTCTGCTTGTAGTGGTGTATCTCTTGTTATTTCAAAACTGCCATATACCAAAGCTGCCTTTCTCTACGCAGCATTTTTTGTCCTCAAGAAAACACTGAGGAGGCGTTGCTGTTACTGCTCATTAGTGAATCTATGGTAAGTAGAATGATTTTCATTGTTCTTTCCCCAGTCCCGAGAATCCCTTTCTTGTCGTGGCCATTCTCTCATTAGGATGACTTTTGGTCTAGAGAGCAAATTTTCTAGAAGGAATGCCTAAGAGGAGGGAAAAGCAAGTGTTTTGAAAAGAAGAGGCACCTCTGAGTCCCTGGTCAGCTTGAGCTGTCCTGCAACAATAGAGAGGCCTCTTGGCTTATCATCCCTCTGTCAAATCTGATTGGCTATTAGCACATTCATCTATAAGGTAACTGGTGAAAATGGTCCCCACGGGAAGTCTGTCAGGGAGAGCAGCCCCTGCCTGTGCATCTTCGCGGTGTGTTTGGTGTGCCACTGTCGCCGAAGGTGCCATGGTGTGGTGGTGTGGAGGTGGATCACTTTCCTGACAGGAGCTGGATGCTCCCACTCTGCCCTCTGCTCCTGCCGCTGACCCGGCTGAATCTTAGGCTGGGGGAGGGGTGTCCTCCCCACCTAGGTCTGCTTGTATCGGGGCTGCCCTGGACAGGCCACCACATTCCTTTGAAGTTCACTCTTAGTGTTTGGCAGGGTATTGACTTTCCGTGTGAATGCATGCTTCTTGTCTGTGGGGCTTCTGCTGTTGATCACGCGAGGGATGCCAGCCCTGGCGTCAAGCCTTGGGGATGCCACACTGAACTTGTCGGAGCTACCACAGGCAGTAGTTTGTGCCTAGCGCTTGAGCAGAAACACAGGTTCCTGGAGGCCAGCGGGGCCTCCTGTCTGCTTTTCTGTTTTTACGGATAAGGTCTTAAGACAGGGGACCCAAAGGGCATGGCCTGGTGTGCTGGTCTGCCCTACCTGTCTGTAAAATGTGTGGCTCCCTCTTCAGCGCTTTTAGCCCACCAGGCAGACCATAGAGGGAAAAGAATCATAAGGAAAGAAACGTCCCCACCCTCCTCATAGTGGTTAAGTGGAGGCAAGAGATATGCTGAGGTCAACTGTGGGCAGAGGACCAGGAGACAAGTGCTATGTGCTGGGAAAGGTGGCCAGCAGAGGCTTCAGTGAGCAGGGTAAAACTTGGGGTTCTCTTGTTCTGCAAACTGGCCCACAAGTGTTTACAAGAGCAGACTGCTTGAGTTACCATTGCTTTCTACTGGGTTGCTGTTGACGTCATTGGGCTTACTTGCTCTCCGGGAAGCGAGTTTCCCGGTTCATCTTTCCTTGACCATCAGCTTGTAACTCAGGCTGGTGTCATTTATATTCCCTGCTGTATCAGGCAGTATCAGGGGAGGCACGTAGCTGACAATGCTGGCCGTGGGTGAGTGACATGTTTTCAAGTGAAGAAGACTCACCGTGACGCTTTGTTACTGGGGTATGAAGGCAGCTCAAGTTGGCCTCCCAGCTGTGCTGGACTCTTTACAACTTGGCTGTTGATTTCTTTAGTGCAAACTGGATTGCTTGTGGTTGTCCAAGCTTCTTGGTGGGTTACTCATGAGTTGTGAGGTCAGGTGCTCCAGTTTGGGATTTGGAAAACGTGCCACATGTCTAAGGCAATTGTCCTAGCATGGTATAGATGCTTTGGAGTTGTGTCTTCAGCTTACCTACCCCTTCACAAAAGTGTCAGGCACACAGATAGTCGGTGCTGAGACCCTTTGAGGCAGGTTTGCCTTGATGGGATTCAGTTTCTAGAATCATCTCTTCAGGCGACAATGAAATCCAGTGATGTCATAGCTTCCCAACCAAAACACAAGACTCCCCATAAACCTCTTCTACATGAAGTTGTTAAGGAGCTCCCTGTGCCCCCACCCAATGTCCTTTGGCACATTGAGTTTTCATTTTTAGGACAGAAAATTGTGTGCTCAATTTCAGAACAAAGTAGGAACTGCCATGTTCTTTGGATGTCTGGAAAAATGATATTCTTTATTAGTTCTGACTTTGACTTAGAAGCATAAGTTTCTTCACCGACTCTCCACCTACAAGAAGTCATTTGAAGGTGTACTGCTTTTCCCCACGTAGCAGACACCTTTCCTCCTGGAGGAAGAGATTGTCAGATTGTCAGAAGTGTGTCTGCATAACCTCAGACAAGTCAGAATTCTGGGGACTTGGTAGATCTGCCGAAGGTTCTGGGCTACAGCTCTCAAAAGGTAGCAGTGCTTTCTAAAAAAAGAGGATTATTAGGATTAACTTGAAAACCTCTCCCACATAGTGTCTGTGGATCTTGTTTTGTTTTCTTCCAGGCATTGGTCTCTGTACAGAACATGTATAGCGAATAAATACAGCAGACCCTCCTTCCTTCAGAGCATCTTTTGTTGGGCTCAAAAGGAGCTGTGTAAAGAAAACTTAGAATGAAATCTTCAAAAGCAGGCTTGTTTTCATAAGAGATGACTCACTTTGTAGGAAGTGGCCTGTTTTATATAGTCTCATTTGGCTTTGACATTTAAAAGCCAGGAGTTTTCAAGTGAGTAAGTTCTGATGGGTGGCTGAAACTAAATGCCTTGGACACACAGAGAAAGAAGGCATTTTGCCTTATTAGCAAGAGGAAGGTGTGTGCGTGACCTTTCCGAATGTCAGGCAGGAAGATTAAACATCAGCCTTGGGGACGAGTGACCCTAGAACCTCATGTACCATTCTTACAGGGAATAAGGTGCAGGCCTTTCACTGCTCCTCAGACAGATGGGAGCGGAGACCTGTGTTCATTAGCAGAGCTGGGAGTGGGAGACGCAAGCAGAAATCTGACTTCAGTGATTTAGAACTCCCTATTGGGGGAAAGAAAATGAGGTAGCTATCAAGAATCTAGTCTGTGTGGTGCTTCTGGAGGAATCTGTGGAGAAATTAAATTTTAGAGGCAGAGAAAATGTGTTGGTATAGGAGCATTTGCTTCTTGATAGATGGCCTGGGGAAGCTTGGCTGTTCTGGTGGATTTCTGCACTCAGCAGTGGAGATGTGAAATTGGCCAGTGTTCTCTCGAGTCCTCTGTGGCAAAGTGAAAATCGCTCGCTTCTTGTCTTGTACATCTGTTGTGTGCTTCCCTTTAGAAGACTAAATTAAATTAGTCTTGGAGGTCTGTTCTCATGGAGGTGTCATCTAGGGATCTGAGTGTCACTCAGTGACCGACTGAGGGGAAGGTTTGATCACCTCCATGGGACCGTGGAACTTGATGACACCATTTAGTGATGGGAAGCGCAGGAGCCGGAATTCTCTCCTGGTCTTCAGCATAGACTAGACGGCAGATCACAGAAAGACACAGTGGGGGCCTCACTTGAAGGTTGCTGTGGCTGTGCGGTCCTGCTGTGGGCTGAGGCTTTGCCAGCCTCCTGGGACTTCCTCCTGCTGATAGGCTCACATCTGGCCTCCAGTGTTGAGTCAAACCACAGTCCTTGTCTGTGGTGCTCTGGGGATTTTGGATATATGACTTGAGGTAACAGATCTGTTGCTCACGCCTGCCCTGTGGAGCAGGAGAGCCTAGGTGGCCTCCATGCCCCATGGCAATAGTGGGGTGTAGGCTAGCTCACCATCTCCTTCTCTCTTCTGTGTCATCTTCAGGCCAACCGAGATGCTGTGCTAAGTAGGATTCCTGAGCACAAGAGCGACCGCCTCATCAGCCTGCAAAGCGCGTCTGTGGTCTATGATTTACTGACCATTGCTCTCGGAAGAAGAGGCCAGTATGAGATGCTGTCAGAGGTACAGCTGCCAAGTCTGGCTGCTTTCCAGGTTGGGGTGGGGTAGGGGCACATTTTTCCAGTCAAGATGACTTGGGGAAGGGCCATAAAACCTGGTCCTTTGCCTCCTTCTGCCAGTGGCATATGTCATTGGATAGTTACTGAACTTTGCTCTCCTAGTTCAGTGATGGGAATGCTGACGAGCTTCTTCCTGTTAGAGGACTGGACTCCACAGGCTGCCAGTGGGAGGTGGACAGCGCTTCCCAGAGTGATCTTTGCCAACGTCACTTCTATCATTACCAAAGCCTCTTGTCTCTGACACTGATTTCCTTAGACAACAGTTTCGTTTAAACGATGGCCTGTGTGACTTCTGATGACATGCAGTTCGGAGTACTTACCACGAGGTTGGCTGGTAGAAACCCTTCCATGCCAGAAAGGCACTGTCTTTGTTTAGAGGGTTATGCTTGCTCAGAAGCGGACTGGTAGATTCCAGGTGATGTTCTCCCCTCTACTAGGAAAACTTAGGACAGACATGTGATGTTTTGGTTTAAGTGGAGTTAGTTCATCTGAGCCGGGGTTCTGCATTATTTGGCTCCTGCCCAGAATACCAAATTTCATGTTGAGAGGTTAAAGTCAGGAAACCAACTTATCTTTCTTTTTAACAAAACAGAGAAAGAGGGACAGAAACAACCTATTTTGTTAAAATAAACTTTTCTGTGTTATTTATCTTTCTCTTTCTAAATTTATACCCATTGCAACAGCCTCTGGGCATGAGGACAGGGAGTGAAACACAGTAACAGATTGGCTGAACTCAGACCAGAGCTCTACTCAGCCTCCAGCCTGTACTCTTCACCCCATTAGGCAGGAGCCCGGGGACACATGAGCTTGTGCGGCTTAATCCTGCTTTCGTCTTTGGTTTGGTGACTGTACAGGCAGTGGTTATCCGGCCCTTCTGAAAGACCAAATCCCCCACAATGCAGTGAGACAATGAGGTGTGTCCAGGTGCCCACACATACATAGCCCTGCCGCGAACCAGTTCAGGCCTAGGCTTGGGCTGGACCATTCTCACTGAGCCTTCCAGTCCCCTCTGTGGGACCCTCAGTTCCCTGGGCTTGTATGTCTCTCTGATACTTTTGAACTTGATACCATCTCCATGTTTTGCATCCTAGATGTGAATCAATTAATAGAATTATAAAATTGATTTTTTTCCGTCATATGCGTACGTGTTTTATTGCCTGGTCAGTACCAAGGGCTGTATAGGGTTGGGAATGCAGCTCGGAGAGAGATCTGCCCCCTATACACACTAGCAACGACCAGTCTAGAGGTAAAGGGCCAGCAACAAGAACTTACTGCTCATATGGCTGACCAGAAAGACACACATCCTGTGGTGAAGGCCTTGGACACATGGCCGCAGCCTTTCCTACCTTTTGCAGCTAGTTGGGGCTTTTTCCACAAGTGTGGTAACTGCCCTGATTCAGATCTTCTAATGAACAGTCTGAAAGAGAGCAGAAAGACAAAGGCTCCCTGTACCTCAGGGGGGCGCAGTCCACCCTCTGTTAGCAAGAGCCCACCCTCCATTTCATAGCATCAGAGCATAGCCTGCTTGCCCATTTCCTCTTTCACGGGGGTTTTCTTGAATCTCTTTGGCTTCTTTTTGCTGTTCTCACTAACCCTTCTACTTTTCCAAGATTTTTAGTTAAAACAGGGACAGAACATTTTTTGAGTTCCCATATCCAACTTAGTGGTACAAAGTATACAACCAGGGTGTTTGGTGTGTTCCTACCATTGTGTAGCTGTGTTGGTCAGCTCTGCAGCACCAGAATGAGATTTCTGCCACAGGCTGCCCATGAAAAGAGGATTACCACTCGGTCCCACAGCCTTGGTGGTTCAGAGCCTATGACATGGCCTCTGTGGAGATAGATACATTGCATGGCTTTGTCACCTCACAGCAGCTGGCAATGGCGAGAGAACCTTCCAGAACAAGCACAGTCAAGAGCAGAAAGAAAGGCAGAGTCCAGGATTGCTTCTTTTATTGCATGCCTCCCCATTTGAGAACTCACAGGGTTCGTGAGAACTGCATCCTGGCCTGGTCCCTGGGGCCCACACCACCTTCCCAAAGTGCCATCCTGGACACTAAGACTGTCACTGCAATACACCCTTATGAACACCAAAGTCACAGCAGCAGCTATCACCTTTAATTCCCAAATGTTTCACCATTCTAAAAGGTAGGTCAGGCCTGCAGAGGTGGTTAAACATGCTTGCTGTTCTTGCAGAGGACCAGAGTTCAGTTCCCAGGATCTACATCTGGTGGCTCACAGCTGTTTACAGGTTGTACACATCGTAACTTGTTTCAACATTTCACTCCGTTTTATGGATGAATAATAACCCATTGCTTTGGAGCTCAGTGCTTGGGTTGGTTCTGCCTTCAGCTGATTGGAATAGTGTTATGAGGGCAGCTGGATTTGCCTCTAATGTTTATGAATGGATTTCCACTCTTCTGGTTAGAAAGCCTCAAAGCTCCCCTTCTCCTTTCTTCTTTTCCTTTCCTCCTACATGGAACTTTAGCTTGCTGTTTCTTTCTGACATAAGCAACAGCTCTGCATGTTCCTTGAAGAATCAAGCAATACATGTAAATCAAGAAAATAGTAGTCCAGATGTCCTGAGCTAGCTGCCTGACTATCTTAGAGACCATCTTTAATCCATTTGTATGAAGAACAGCCTGTGGCAATGAAGGGTGTTCGAGTGTGTGCTCATGGGATAGTGGCATCTGTTTTATGGAAGATAAGTTCCCAGCTTCTTCTCACACTGGTGTGCCGCCCATCCTGTGTCCTTCACCCTGAAACCCAGGCTGCCTCTCAGTAGTCAGAGGATTTGGTTTGAGTTCTGGGCCTGCCACTTCACAGTTGTGTCACCCTAAGCAATCATTAACCTTGTCTCCATTTCTTTTCTGTAAAATGGGTATGATGCTTATGTATGTCTCAGACAGGTATAGGGGGGTGTGTGTGTGCATGCGTGCATGTATGATACATGCACATGAGTATGCCGATGCACCCTTATGCAGACACCAAAACAAGACATCAGGTGTCTTCCTCTATTGCTCTCCGGGCTGTCGCCTTGAGATAGGGTCTTAATGAACGAGAAACCAGTCTTTCAGCTAAAATGACTAGACATTAAGATCTCGGGATTCTCCTTTCTCCATTGCACAATGTTGAGGTTACCAGCACACACAGCCATGCCTGGCTTTTTAACCTGGGTTCTGGGCATCTAAAGCCAAGTTCTCCTTTCAAAGCAAGTGCTCCTGCCACAGAGCCGTCTGCTCAGATAGTGGTTAATTCATACAAAATCATGAATGGAACCCAGCATCCAGAACTTCTTAAATGGCAGCCGAAAACTTAGATGTGGCTGATTCTTCCAATGTGTCCGCAGGAGCTGCCAGACACACGGCAGTGGCAGAGTCTACAGGGTACAAGAGAAATGCCTCGCCTGGCTGTAAAGCTTCCGTAGAAACACGGAAGATGGTGTAATCAGAGAGGATAGCAGAGCAAAGCTGTGGATCCCTAGCTGGGAGTGGGCCAGGTCTAGGCGAGGGGCTTGAGTGTGCTGGTTAGGAGCCCTGAGCCACTCATCTGAATGGGACCATCAAGGCCCAGTGGGAAGTAAACACAGTAGCCCTCCTAAAGTCAGTTCTGTCCTGTGGTTCCAGTTTTCTGTGGTTAACCGTGGCCTAAAAATATTAAATAGAAAAATTTCTAAATAAACATTTCAGAGGCTCAATTGCTTGCCTCTTTGAGCAGCACAATGAACTCTTGCCCATCCTGCTCTGAAAGGAGGAAACAAGGGTGGTCTGCCTGCTTTGGGGTTTTTTAGTGGCCATCTCATGTAGCAGACTGTCGGGCATGGCGGCGTGTGTTCTGTACTAACTCCCACACTTCATGGCAACCCTGGAGGGCATATAGAAGGAAACAGCTATGTAGAGGTTGGTGTTGGCCCCTCTCTAACAGGATCTCGTCACCTGCGCTGACAGACCAGTGAGCTGGCCATGTTGCCTGGGAAACTGTGGCATCTTCCTTTTGTGCTCAGAGTACCGCTGCCCAGGCCTTTGGGAGGGAAGACGCTTTGTCCCTGAGCCTTCCCTCTTGCTCCCAACCAGCCTCAAGTCCACAAGAGCAGGTTTTCCTTCCTTTTGGCTTTTCTCCTTGGCCAATCTGGGCCCACAGGCACCATGAAAACAGAAGGCAGTGGCTCTGCTGTGAGTGGGACCCCTGTCCTGTCACCGGCACCCTCAGACAGCAGGAATGTCTTGAAGGCACTGTAGAGACCCGGTCTTTAAAAGTCTGGCAGCAGGCGGGGGGCATTGCTCCCTCTGGGCCCCATTCTTTCACAGTGCTTTTTCAAGATGGAAGGAGGGCTGCTCTCTGAGCTCGAGATTGGTTGCCTTGGCATGTGCCCCCATCGAGGTTTCTTTTCCTCAGGGCCCTATTTACCCTGCCAGTGGGCATGAGGAGTGGAACAGAAGAAAGAAACAGAGGTTTATCATGGCCTTCCTCTGACAAGTTTAAATGTGAGCACAGTGTTTACCATCGCTCCAGTGCTGAGTTTTCATGGTTTTTAAGGACTAATTGTGAGCCCTGCAGAAAAGTTTGTGTAGGAAGGAACGCTTCTTTTCCCCCTTCAATTTAAACAGCAGCCCTAGTTGGCATGACAACCCCTCTATTAAAAGTAAAGCCAGGAGCCCTGCTTCCTGTTTTTCAGAATGAACCCAAGCTGCTAAGGAGGTTTGTTTCTGGAGTCTGGCAATTAGCAATTCCAATTTGACAGAATATTATGGGGTCTTTTGGAGATGGTGTGTGTTCCCCCTACATAGACATGGCAGCTTTAACGACAGAAGGGATATTTTTAATTTTTCCTCTGAACTCATATCCATTTGTTTATGGTAAATCTGTAGTTCTGTGGGTAGAACTGTGTGGCTAATGACCGTACCAAAAGGATGTTGGTGCCTCCCCAATCTAAACACGTCTGATATCAGGGGACTGTAGAAATGCTGCCCACTTCCAACCCTGCTTCGTGGGCCGCCATCAGGAGGCCTCAGGGCTTGACTGCAGCCTGCCTTACCCAAGGTCCCCAAGTAAGGTGGTGATGTGTGAGGGTGCCAGTGCGGAGTGTTGACGCACACATAGGGCACAGTCGGCATCTTGTGGGCCCAGGGAGGCTTTGCTAAAAGGCCATTGCTCTGTAGCCAGTGTCCACTCAGCTTTCCTTGGGTTTTGGAGATACATTGTGCTGAAAGAGCAATGAGTGCATCTTCTCAGACTGTTGCCAAGGTTTTAGGGTCACTCCGTGAGAATTAGTAAGCTTTAGGTGGCATGGACCTTGCTTGGGACAAAGCCACTAGGTTAACCTCAACTCTGAACCAGCCTGGTAGAACCATTAATTCCATTTCTGCACGGCAGCCTGCCCCAGAGAATCTTAGCCCTGGTGCAGTCGCTGGGGGCTCCATCTCCCCACTGTGGAAGCCTTAGCGAAGCATGCTCTCCTCTCCTCAGCCAATACCGGTGCTCTGAAATACAGGAGCAGCGGAAGCAACAGAAAACCTTAGTGTGCCCCAGCTTCGAGAAACACTGTTCCAGGTGTACACTGCCTCATGTTTTGTTTTCCCTTTTTCCTTTAAAAAAAATTAGCATGCTGTCTTAATCTTTGAAAGGCACAATTCATAAATATTTAATGACATTCACACTGTTGTGCAACTGTCATCACTCTTCCAAACTTATCCCTTACCTCAAATAGAACTGTACACAGTTAGCAATAATTCCCATCCCCCTCCTACACACACACACACACACACACACACACACACACACACACACACACAGCGGCAACCTCTATTCTTTCTGCCTGTGAATTTGCCTATTTCTGGTACCTAGTATAAACAAGTCATGTAGCACGTGCCCTTTTATGTGTGGCTGAGCTAATGTTTTTAAGATTCAGCCTTGATATGATAGTGCATCTGACAGCACATTATCGGAGCTGTATCCCTTTTTTGTCAGAATAATGTTCCGCTGTACATATCTGTCACATTTTGTTTATCTGTTCACTTATGGGTGGATGTGTTAGTTGTCTTCATCTTTTGGCTATGGTAAATATGCCATGAACACTACCACATTCTAATTCTTGGCATGAAATAAATCCTACAATCTGTACGCTTTATGTCTGGCTTATTCACTTAGCTAGTCTTGGTAAGCCAGCCTTGTTGTAACAGTGTATCTCTCTGACAGTGGGATAGCCGAACTCCAGCATTCCTGGGTTCCTCTTCCCAGTTCTCTAGGGGTGGAGCTGCCAAGTCATATGGAAATTGTGTTGAACTTTTTGAGGAACTGCCAACTGTTTTTCACAGTGGCCTTCCCATTTCACACCCTATCCCAAATCTCCTGTGCTCACCAATATCTATTACCTTGATTATAGCCCCTTGGGTAGGTATTAAGTGGTATTTCATTGTGAGTTTGATTTGCATTTCCCTAATGCACAGAACATCTCTTCATCTATATACTTATTGTCTCCTGTATGTCTTCTTTGAGTAGATGATTATTCAAGCCTTGTGCCCATCTTTAAATTGTTGATTTTAAATTGTTACAGTTCTTTATTTAAAATGTATAATAAATTCTAATCACATAAGGTTTGCAGATATTTCTCCTAGTCTACACTTCTATTCTACACTTTCTATTCACTTTCTCTATTGAGTCCTATAATGAAGCAGGTTTTGATTCCTAACTAAGCCCTGTGCATCTTCTGCTGCTGCTCAAGCTTTGGTGTCTTCTAAGGATCCACTGGTTCAGTGCCAAATCCAAAATCATGGCCGTTTACCTGCTCATCTCACCCTAGGAGCCGTTTGGGTTTTGCTCCCCGTACTTAGAGCTGTTGAGCTCCCTTGCTGGATTTTGTATGTGATGTCTTAGTTTGTTTTCTGTTGCTGTGATGAAATGCCCTGACAAGAGAGGCTCCAGTGAGAGTGTGCGTATGGCTGATGCGTACAGGTTAGACTCCATCCAGTAGGGAACAGGGCACCAGGACCCTGGGAGAACCCGTCATGTGACACCCACAGCGCAGAGCAGAGAGCAAGGGATTCACGCATGCTCCCTAGTGCCCGCCCCTTTCTCTAGTCTCATAGGCCACTGATGCCACGACCCGAAAGTCCAGGGAATGACACCAGCCAGGTAGCCCCTCCCACCTCAGTATCGTCTCTCAGGTGATTCTGGATTGTGTCAAGTGGCCAGTCAAAACTTAGCACTGCAGAGGCTATTGTTTTGAGTGTGGAAATCGCCTAATCCAACACTTTTCACTGCAGAGATTATCCTTTCCCTCATCGAATAGACTCACCACTCTTGCCATGTCTGCAGTCTTAATTCTGTCCCACGGGCCTGTATGCTTTTAGCCTTATGCACATAGGCATCAAAAAAGACAGGGTCTTGGGAGATGGTTTTATGACCTCTGCTTCAGTCCTGTCAGAAATTCTATCAGCTCTAGAGTCTCCAGAGTTCACCTGCATTCCTCAGAGTGCTTTCTCTTTCATCTGTGGCTCTCCTTAAGAGAGAGCTGATCATTTGGACCCAACTCTCTTTGTATTTATTCCTTTATTTAAGCTTTTGATGCACTTATGCTTTGTACGTAGTATCACACTGGCCTGTATATCACTGACCTGCCACACTCTCGGCTCCTAACTTCTCTCTGTAGTCCTTGCATCCATGTGCTAGGTGAAGATGCACCACAGTCTAAGGGTTAAAACGTGATGTCCCGAGCAAGGCTAGAGAGGCTCATAACAAAGATCAGAGGGGGAAAGGCAACCGAAGAGGAGGAGGTAGAGGAAAGGAACTGAATTTAGTACCTTTTACAAGATTAGCAAAGAACAACTACGTTGGCAGCATAGCAGAGGGTTCATGTAGGAACCAAGGCTCCTCTTGACCAACGGCACGCTTGGTCAAGCTGCTTCATGGCGTTGAGAAGGTTGCCTGTCAGAGGATCAGAGAACACCTCACTTTCTATTCTCACTGTGGCCAGAGGCAACAATGGCCTGTAACTTAAACTTTTCCAAAGCAATGAAACTTGATGATCTTCTGCCTGGAGCAGCCTTACTGTTTGAAAGCAAAAAAGAAGCAGAGAGGGGTGGGGCAAAGGTATCCTGTATTTTATTTCCAAAATGAAGGGAAGGAAACTTGAATGAGCTTTGACATCGTGTATGTTTTCCCACACATCCGGAGGGGAGGCTTTTGTTTGTTACTTTGAATACTGGAAGTGTGACTTCTACAAGCTTTTCCTGGACCCATTCTTCTCTGAAACTCCATTTTAATTTGTACTTTTAATTTTAATTAACCTAGAAATAAGAGCATCATAAGACCTGGATTCTGACTTCCACTCTGCCACCGTGTGACCCCACAGCTCACACGGTTGTTGTTGGCTCTCTGGATCTCCTTCTGCATATTTGTAAGCATAGGACCAGGTTACCTTGAAGATCTCCACGCATGCTATGATTAGGGATTCTGTGTGTCCATAACAGTGGTCCCAAAGGGCTAAACTGCTTAGGTAAGTTTTCCTTGCTAAAGAAGCAGTATGTCATTTGTCTGCCTTGGTAATTTTTTATTGTGTTATTACACAACTACAAAGAATTACATTAATGACATTTAATAATCAACTTAATAAATAAATACATACAATGCAAGAAATAACATGTGAGGGGCCCTGAAGGATCAGTGCAGTGAGAACAGTCCTCAAGGAAGAGGAAGAGAGCTTGGGTACTGTTCTGTTCGTGGTGATAGCTGTCAGCTTTGGGCATCAAGCCAAGTGTACAAGGTATCTGATTATTTATTTCTATCCTTTCTCCCATGGCTTTTGGATGCTGAGTCTCATTCTTGAATTCCCAGAATAGGTCCTGACTTCTCCCTGCCTGTGGTATTGTGCAGCTGTCACTGTCACACAGCCAGTTGGTGTAATTGGGCTTTACATACAAGGAAGGTAATTGCTAAATCCCTTTCTTATGCCAGAAGAGTGGCTCATTCCCAGAACTGTTCAAAGATGGCTTCCTAGGAAAAGCCAAAGTCAGGGAAAGGCAAAGCCCCTACTCTGGCAGGAAGTGAGTTTGCAAGTGGCATGCTAACTCCCACTCACATGACCATACCCTTCAGCCTCTGAGGGATCTACTGCCACATGTCCATGGCATCTGACAAGCGTCACCTGGGCTTCAGAGGGTATCAGTATCTGTCCATCCTGGGAAGCCATCATACTGCAGCTGTGTTCATCTTCTCTTCTAACCGTGGAGGTGATTCAGAGGTGTCCACGGTACTGTGTATGTCTGACCCACATCCCTCCCCAAGCCTCACTGCCCTTCCTCTGACACCCAAGGAGAAAGGGGCCAGGGTCTTACTCTCTGTAACTATTTTCCACCCAGGCTCCTGTCACTCTCTCACTTTAGATCTGCTGCCACATTGTGTCACAAAAGCAGCCGCAGCAGCTGTCATAGTTGCAGGATGGCTGTGCTCACTCTGCCAGGCACCCCTGGGAACACTGCCCATGCGCTGATTCTGCCCCACTCGCCACCCCCTGCCTGCCTGCCAGGCCTGTGTGGTCCAGCAGTTTCTCGCACTTCTGTCCGTCTGGACACCTCTGTGCACGACCCCCATTGCCTTCTGAAAAGTCTGTTGTCATCAGCCCCTCTTTTCTCTAGAAACACTACTGAAATATGCATGTTCTTTATTTTGTCAGCATACACCCTCTCACCAGCCTCCTTACAGACATTAAAACTGTCCATTTTCACATTACAGCTGTGTTTGGGGTTTCTTAAAAGGCTCACCCAACAGTTGGGGTCAGCACCCACCCCACTGGGAGAAAGATTACAGGTGCCAAGGGTCTCCAGTCACCTATTCTATTCTTATGATGGAGCTTTGGGTGACCTGAGTTCTTAGAAGTGTATAGCCCAATGTTCCTGAGAACATAAGGGAGGGCTTGGCTAGATACTCAAACACTGGGCTGTGGCTGTGGAATTCTGGAACTGTCTGGACATTTTCAGTTCTGGTGTGCTTGGATAGTGTAGCAAAGATGACAAGAGTCCACAGCAAGGCAGGGCTATCACCTGTGATGCAGGACACACAACACGGCTAGCATCTGGGAGGAGGGTAGTTCATCATTGTCAGTTTGCACTTTCATTCTCTCTCTCTGCTTTAAAGTCTTCATTCTGTATGTATGCGTGTTTTGCCTGCGTGTATGTTTGTGCACCATGTGCATGTCTGGTGCCCAAGGAGACCAAAAGAGGAAGTCAGAGCCCTTGGAACTGGAGTTACAGACAGCTGTGAGCTACCATGTGGGTGCTAGGAACCGAACCTGGGTCCTCTAGAAGAGCCGCCAGCATTCTTAACCTCTAAGCTGGTTTTTCAGCTACAATCATTGCTTTTTGAGACAGGGTCTCACTATGTAGTACATGCCAGTATCCTGCCTCAGCCTCCTGAGTACCACCATACCTCAAAAATTCTTAGGGTGTTTGTTTGCTTGTTTGCTTGCTTGCTAGTTTGGAGTGTGTGTGTGTGTGTGTGTGTGTGTGTGTGTGTGTGTGTGTGTGTATGTCTGTGTGAGTGTGTGTGTATGTGTGGGTGTCTGTGTGTGTGTGGGTGGGTGTCTGTGTGTGTCTGTGTGTGTGTGTGGTGGGTGGGTGTGGGTGTCTGTGTGTGTCTGTGTGTGTGTGTCTGTGTGTGTGTGGTGTGTGTGTCTGTGTGTGTGTGTGGTGTATGGGTGTGGGTGGGTGTGGGTGTCTGTGTGTGTGTCTGTGTGTGTGTGGGTGTGTGTCTGTGTGTGTGTGTGTGTATGGGTGTCTGTGTGTGTGTGTGTCTCTGTGTGTGTGTGAGTGTATGTGTGTGTCTGTGTGTGTGTCTCTGTGTGTGTGTGTGTGTGTATGGGTGTCTGTGTGTGTGTGTGTCTGTGTGTGTGTGTATGGTGTGTGTGTGTGTGTGTGTGAGTGTGTGTGTGTGTCTGTGTGTGTGTGTGTGTGTGTCTGTGTGTCTGTGTGTGTGTGTGTATGGGTGTCTGTGTGTGTATGTGTGTGTGTGTCTGTGTGTGTGTGTATGGGTGTCTGTGTGTGTATGTGTGTGTGTCTGTGTGTGTGTGTCTGTGTGTGTGTGTCTGTGTGTGTGTCTGTGTGTGTGTCTCTGTGTGTGTCTGTGTGAGTGTGTGTGAGTGTGTGTGTGTCTGTGTGTGAGTGTGTGTGTGTCTGTGTGTGTGTGTGTCTGTGTGTGTGTGTCTATGGGTGTGTTGGGGGTGTGTGTGTGTGTGTGTGTGTCTATGGGTGTGTGTGTGTCTGTCTGTGTGTGTCTGTGTGTGTGTGTGTCTGTGTGTGTGTGGTGTGTGTGTGTGTGT
This sequence comes from Cricetiscus sungorus, assembly GCA_030556225.1. Taxonomy (NCBI): domain Eukaryota; kingdom Metazoa; phylum Chordata; class Mammalia; order Rodentia; family Cricetidae; genus Cricetiscus; species Cricetiscus sungorus. Next base: position 11,845,415 of record JANBXA010000588.1, read on the forward strand.
GTGTGTCTATGGGTGTGTGTGTGTCTGTCTGTGTGTGTGTGTCTATGGTGTGTGTGTGTGTCTATGTGTGCGTGTGTGTGTGTGTGTCTGTGTGTGTGTGTCTATGGGTGTGTGTGTGTGTGTCTATGGGTGTGTGTGAGTGTGTGTGTGTGTGTCTATGGGTGTGTGTGTGTGTCTATGGGTGTGTGAGTGTGTGTCTATGGGTGTGTGAGTGTGTGTGTGAGTGTGTGTGTGTGTCTGTGTGTGTGTCTGTGTGTGTGTGTGTCTGTGTGTGTGTGTGTGTGTGTGTGTGTGTGTGTGTTATTCAGGGCCCAGGGCCTTGCATGGACCAAGCAAGGACAGGTCAATGTGTTGTACGCCAGCCCTTTTGAAGTCTATCCTCAGCCTTTATGACTGTGTTTATGATTCCTCCATGTCTTATTATGGGATGTGGTTGCTATAGCCCTGAGAGGGAGGGGGGGATCCAGCTAGAAGACTGTGAAAACCATTGTAGAGGAAATGCATGGCTCGACTCAATCTTTGTCAAGCTGAGTGATTTTTACAGATAGGCCAGAAATGAACCATCTGTCTGGCTGTCATGGGATCAGTAAAGTTTCTTGAAAGTTCTGCCTGTTGTCAGGATCTCAGTATTTAATAGCTTCAGGGATCCATCCCACGGAGGCTTTGGGAGCAGGCACCTCATTAACAGACAGAACACTGATGGAGCCTGAAATCCTTAGGGATCCCGAGGCCCCGTTTGGTACAGGATGCTGTGTGCAGCAGGTGATATGCAAAGTGAGGTGTGTGACATGACTGTCACTGGAGTATCAGGTCATCTGCTGCTGCCACGATTATGAGCTCAGACTCTGGAACCCGGCTACTGGACTCACAGCTAGCTTTATGGTCAGCCATGTGTCACATCTGTGTGCTTGAGCCTCGTGGCCCTTCACAGAGGATGGCAATTGTACCTTCCTGTGCTGTTTAAGGATGATTGAAGGAACCGGGGCTTAAAATAGTGACTGGCTACACAGCAAGGGCTGCCCAAGCCTTGCCACAGCCCACACGTTAGCTCAGTTCCATGGCACAGGCCTTGTGTACGAGGCCTCATATGAAATTATTATATAAAATGCAGAAGGTGGTACTGTTTACTGTACATTTGGAGTTGGAATACAATGGTAAGAATTATGTAATCTGTGTGTGAGAGGTTTCCTGTAAGTATTCAGGCATTATGCTGGCCTGCCTGTCACCTGGCAAAATGCACTCAGGCAGTACCCTGGTCGGCTCAGGTGCAAAGGACCCCTTTAAAAGAAAGACCCCTCCCACTTATGCTCTCTTTCCCTCTTTTCTGCTGTTTCCCTGGGACAGACGGGACTTTTCCTGTTTTCCTCTTCTCTTCTGTCCTCTATCTGTCAGTGTCTCTTTACCTCTGTTCCCTTTTCTTCCCCTTCCCTCCCCTTTCTACTAAAACCTCTCACTTAAGCTCTGTCTGCCTGGCATGTTTGTGTCCCCCACCTGAGTCAACCTCCCCCTCCCCCCCATGGAATCCGCCAAGGTTCCCCTTGCATAACACTTCCTCCCCAAAGTGGAAAGATATGCTTTACTTCCCTGTAGTTTATGGTTTGCTTTTTCATTTTTGTCTCTTGTATGCCCTGAACAGATTTTTATGAAACATTGAGGTAAACTTCAATTTAAAATATTTTCTCTAGAAAAAGTAGTCAAAGTATACTCTTTGATGTGAAGTTCCTTTTTCTCCTACTAACCTATAATGCTAGCTTGCTCTTTCTCCCCCCCCGTCCCAACTTTTTGAACAGGGTCTCATTTTATAGTCCTGGCTGTCCTGGTACTCCCTGTGTAAGCCAGGGTGGTCTCTAACTCACAGAGATCCACCTGCCTCTGCCTCATGAGCGTTCGGATTAAAGGTGTGCACCACCCTGCCTGGTCATGCTGTTTCATAAATTCAAGTCTGTGCAATCTGGGCTTCTCATGTCTGTCTATTCAGTGGCTGGTTTGCTTGATCTTGGAGCTATATTATTTAATCCTAATTACTAAAACTTCAGAAAAAGATCTTAGAAAAATCAAGATGTTTCTACTTTTGATTATTTTAAAAAAAAAAAATTCCAGGCGGTGGTGGTGCACATCTTTAACCCCAGCACTTGGGAGGGAGAGGCAGACAGAGCTCTGTGAGTTTGAGGCCAACCTGTTCTACAGAACACGTTCCAGAACAGCCAGGGATACACAAAGAAACAGTCGCAAACAAACAAAAAGACAGGAATAATTACAACAAAAATCAAGCTGGCCAGATTGTTCAGTGGGTTAAAATGCTCGCCATCAAGCCTGGTGACCTGGGTTTGTTCACATGCGTGTGCGCATACTTGCGTTCGTGAATTTGCTTGTGTAAAGGCATGCTGCATGTTAGGAGGCCAGAGAAGAATGTTATCTTCTTCAACAGCTCTCCACGTTATTTGAGACAGAGACTCACCAAGTCAAGAGTGTCTGCCTCACAGGAACACACTGCCATGCCTGGCTTTTTTACATGGGTGCTCGAGCCCCAAACTCAGGGCCTTGTGTTTCACAAGCTCTTTACCAATTGGCCATCTCCCAACCTCTAAGAATGCCCCCGTGCCTTCTCTGCTCTGCAGCCTCCCCATCTTGTGTTTGTATGTTGCCCCCTCTGTGCGCCTTCGTTCTTGCTCCCTGCCCTTCCCTCTGCCCGTGAGCTGTGAGAATCCCATCGTGTCTGTCCTAGAGCACTGCAGAGAAAGCCAGCATGGAGTGCTCTAGGCATCATGGCACACCCAGGCCAGTCTATTGTGACCTTGACGTGAGCGACCTGAGGGTTGCCTGGTTATCGAAGCCTTTCCTGTGCCTTGCTTTACTTCCCTTGGCTCTATTGATTTTATCCCAGCAACCGCCTCACTCCACCTTGACAGGCAGAGCAGTGGCCTGGGTAGGCAGCCCTCTTGATCCCCTTCCACTTGAGGCTCCTGCCTCATCGCAGGGCCGCCTGGCAGTTGGGGCACATTCGTTCCAGGAGCCTGATGCTCTTGCATCTTCTGGGGCCTGGTGTGTTCCCTCAGTTTTCTCTGTCTGCTCCGCCTTCTTGTTGAAGATCTGCTCAAGTTGTCTGCCTCCATGAGGAAATAAGGACATGATAAAATAACCGCTCTGCACCCTCCAGCCTTGGATTTGTGGATTTTGAAGCCCCTAGGACATGTCTTTTCCTAGCCTCTATTGTGGTCTTCTACCTCACCTGCACCAATGACCTTCTTAGATCTCTGAGATGATGGTGTCATGCTTTCTGCTGGGACTTTGCTACCCAAGAGGGCAAAAAGTCACAGCAGGCTGGCCAGCACTGGAGAAGCCCGGAGAAGCCAGGAAGCGTGTCCTTGTCTTCCCCCCAGTGTGGCAGAATGAAAGCAGTTCCTTAATAGCTATGGTGGCAGGAGATCTCAGGGTACAGAGGAAAAGAGGAAATAACTTGGAAAAGCAGCTGACCTCTCAAAGGTGATATGGCTCCAGCCCTACCTCCTACAGACCCGTCTGTCCAAAGTGGATTCACTGGGCTTGCTATGGCCAAATTGAGGCCGTGTGTGGCCCTCTTCCTACAGCACCATTCCTGTTTCCCAACTAGGCTCCTTTCTCAGCATCATGGCCCAGTTAGGGGCCATTCTTGTGAGTACCACTCCTGAAGCCGTCGGTCTCTTCCCATTTCTGCCCATGCTCACTCGTCAGTTTGCGCCTTGTGGTTGGGATGCTTGTGTGCCAGCCTCCATCCCTTCCCACAGCCAAACTCTCATGTGTCTAGCCAGCTGTGAACTGGTGTGGCCTTTGGCATCATGCTCTGCCTGGTGAGGGGGTGCCTCGCCTGGGAAGGTGGAGAGTTCTAGGCATTCAAGGTTAGGAGAGTTGGCGACTGAGCTGCTATAGATGCAAACTCACACGGGTCAGCTCGAACAGAGTTCTCACTGCGCACATGATTTTTCTTCCCAACCAGTGCTTGGAAAGAGCCATGAAGTTTGCCTTCGAGGAGTTCCATCTCTGGTACCAGTTTGCTCTGTCCCTGATGGCTGCGGGAAAGGTGAGTCTCTTCATGGGTGCCATCTCCCTCCAGACCTATGCCACTGGATTTCATGAGGGGTACACCTGCCACCTCATGGAGGGCTAAGATAGGATTTCAAACTATCCTAGAGCCTTTTCATAATGGGGCACCAAATTCAATTATTTAGGGGTCAAGATGGGCATAGGACTAAGACGGGGAACTCTTAATTTGACTTTTTTTTTTTTTAAACCTGTTGTGACTCACTCACATAAAATATAAATGGTTAGACTGCATTTTGAATTACTTTGAGAGTGTAAACATGTCCCAGAGGTGTGTGCATATGTGTGCACATGTCCGAGGGTGGGCGGGGAGGGGGAGAAGGGCTGGGACTGGGGCGAATGTCGAATGTCTTTAGGCTCTCCCCAGCAGTGTGTAGTGTCACGCAGCAAGGGATAGTAGCCATCAACATGTCTGACTGCTGCTGCTTGGGGAAGCCTGTAGTGCTTTCATGGCTGAATGACACACGGCAGGTCACTCAGTGCCTCAGTTTCCTTTTCAGTAAGGAGCGGTGGTAAGTGCCTAGTTCTAGAGTTATCAGACTGCAGAACAGGTGGCAGCCCCGCTATATGCACACTTGAGAAAGATGCAGCCATTACTAAGTCTGGCATTCAGTGAACTGTGAAGTGTCACTTAGGAGATTATTTGTGCTAAGCGAGCTCAGAAATATGTTTTGGTATGCTTTTAATTGGTGTTTGTTTTTCACATAGTTTGTTTTTCTGCAATCTATTTTCTCTCATTGTTTCTGTAGCTGCGGTGGCAGTAGACACGTGCCTAGCAGACACGTACTAGGGGCACATTGCAGCTTGCTCATGGTAACAGTTCAGCCCTCTGTCACTCTGAGCCCCAGGCTCTGGTTCCTCCTGGCCCCTGGTCCCCGCTCAGTTGGGACCCTTCTGAGAGGGCTGGACTGTTTCATCCTGTCAGACATTGAGAGTTTTACAGAATCATTCTGTCCCTGTGCAGTCTGCCCGCGCTGTGAAGGTGCTGAAGGAATGCATCCGGCTAAAACCAGATGATGCCACCATCCCACTCCTGGCCGCCAAGCTTTGTGTGGGTTCCCTTCACTGGGTAAGTGGGAGCTTCCCCTCTCCTCCACAGGGTCCTAGCCCACCGTCACCTTCCTCCATGCCTCCAGTCAAGCCTCGCTCACCCTGTGGGAGTCAGTGATTTCCAGGGTTTCTTTTTAACAGAAATGTGCTCGAAAAGTCACGATGATGAGCTAAACTGGATTCACACTCAGAGACACAGCTGTTGTGTGTGACATGTAGGACTGGGAAGGTCCCAAAGCTTTCTAGTCACCTCTAAAGATTCACCCTCTACTCAACACATGTGTAACACGACTTCCTTCGTGCGTCTTCCTTCACAAGTGCTTTTTTCGGGCAGTTGTGTTCAAACTTGAGTGTGGCAGTAGTCGAATCTCTCAGGGTTCTGGAACCCCAACAGGAGCAGCATTAGAAAACGGAAAACTGACTAACGTGCTCAGCCTGTGGTATGGATCAGTGTCTCCTACAGTGGGGCTTCAACTTCTTGGTTTCATCTTCACATCCAGTTAGAATCGTTTGCCCCAAAGCCCACGACTCCCTGCTAACTCAGGTTTCCTTCTCTTCCAGTCCTCACGTCTTTCATTTTTCCATGCGTTCTTACCCAACAGGAGAGAAGTGAGCCTTGTAAAGGAGTGATCCATTGTTGTTTGATTTCCCTGGAACACACAAAAATGAGCAGGCAGGCATAGACTCCCAGCCATGCTGTGGCGTGATGGGCTCCTGTGGATCTGAGAGGGGGGCTGTGAGCAGAGGGAACATGCCGAGAGCCCGGAAGGGAGCGACAGAGAGAGTGTACCTTGGCATGGGACACAAGTGACTGCTGCCCTCCTCCCAACAGGGTCCTGTTTATTACTGTGATAAACAGGTCCTTAGACGCCCAAAATAAATCATTTTTTAGAGATGGGGTAACAAATCTTTTCTGTATGTCTTTTCATACCTTTTTATTATTATATTTTCCAAAGGCCTCAGCAATCAAGAGGATAATGAATTCCCGTGTATTGCATCCAGCTTCAGTGCTGTCATTCGCAGCACTTTTAAAGAAGCAAATCTCATTCTTTTTCTAGTGAATGGGGCAGGAGGTCTCATTGAAGAGTGCAGTTCGCAAGTTCTCACAGGAGTTTGCTGGTGCCAGGCCCATGTGCTGTGTTCTGTAAAATAGGTTGAGTTTTGAAATTGCTAACAGCTTGTGGCAAAGAGAATACAAGTCTGAATGCATTCTTTATGTCATGAATAAAGGGGAAAACCCAAACACATTTCAGGAACTTTATTCTTTTCAAATATAGTTCATTTGACTCCTGACCCCTGAGTCCGTCCACATTATAGAACCAACCAGTAAAAACTGAAGACGTAAAAGATAGAAGCCCACCAAATATGACAGCAAATTTGGAAAAGGGAGCAAACAAGCCAACAGGGGAAATTTAAAGAAGTCCTGTGGACTATTGAAAAGGCTCAATAAAGAGAAGAGGGTAGAGTTGCCAGGGTAGAGTTGGAAGGTTTGCAGGTTGTTTCCAGAGCAACTCGTTGGAAACCCACTGTTAGCAGGAGGTACTGATGGGAACTGATGTTAGACGTTTGATGGGTTGTTGTTGTTTTTAACTTATCTTTCAGCTGGAAGAGGCTGAGAAGTTTGCCAAAACTGTCGTCGATGTGGGAGAGAAAACATCAGAATTCAAGGCCAAAGGCTATCTAGCTCTGGGGCTCACCTACAGTCTGCAAGCCACTGACGGTGAGAGGAGCCCCACCCTGCAGAGCCCAAGACTACCCTGCCCTGTCTCATAGTCTCCTCTGTCTTAGGGGGCACAAAAGCTGGGCGGTCCTGGTCCTGTGGGCCCCCACTGTTCCTCTCTTCTCTGTCTAGCCTGGGATGGGGAAGGTCGGAGCCCTGACCTGGGGCAAATGGTGCCCCAGCTTCCTAGCCGGCAGGGGCTGGGAATCTATCCTGAGCGGAAGAAGAGCGAGGCCTCAAGAGATGACACAACTGCACTCCCATCCTGGCCCCAGCCCTTCATCTGGCCCATTCCTAAGGGAAAGGGTGGATATCTGAGCTTAGGTACAGTAGTATAGAAGAGACTAGGGCCAAAACTTGCAGGGAGCAACCCTTCACTGTCCAGGAACTGTCCAATTCTTTGTTCACACATCTTAACTCACAAATCTGCACACACTCAATGCAGCTAACCAGTACCCATGGCCCCTGACGGTGGGGATTCACATATTCTGAATATACTAAAAAAAGGTTTTATTGATGGGTTTTTTATTTTAAAATAAATTGTAATGTTTTATATGCTTAACTTTTGCAGAAAGTATAAGTTGATATTATTTTCTGATCTTTTTTTAAACATTTTATAAAATATAACATGAATACAAAAAACCCTCAAAGACAAATATATAGCTTAATGACTAGTATAAGGCAAAATGTCCTGAAGTACCACCCAGAGCAGGAGGTAGAACCTTGCCAGCCTCCTGCCCCCCCCCATTGTTCCTGTCAGTCGTAGTATTACTACCACTGTAACTCCTACAAATTAACCCAAAGTTTCCTTTGTCTACCCTAGAATGCTGCAATTTTGGCATATCAGCTGATTTTTTCAATACTGGGTTTCTGGCTACTTTTCCATGCACATATGATATATTGACCATACTCAGCATATGTCTTCAAATATTCACTTTCAGGGAAAAGCCCAAATGCCATAGACTTAGCCACATACATTCTACCCCTAAATAGCCTGTAGGGCCAGCGCACCTGCTGAGTGCACCTTCTTACAGCACTGAAGTTCAATTGGGTCAATTAAGTTCTCCGTAAGAACGTAAGGTTCTCAGTAGTCCCAGGCCCAGCTACACCCAGCCCTGTGGACAGCCTCCCACTGCTAATCTCTTGGCAGTCAAGCTGCCCTTGTTCAGTGATTCGATAAGGGCCTCCTGCAGTGGGAACCCTTCCCTGGACTCTTCATTGCTCCAGTACAAAGTCTGCTTTTTGTTACTAGGCAGGCTGGAAGGGAGCCTGTGAGTGTTTGCTCACAGCCAGGAGGCCTCACACATGTGGACTGATAGACCTATAGCCATGTTGGGGGTGGCAGCTCTGTTCTTTTATGTTGATATCAACGTGTTAGAATCCTGGCCATTAGTTAGCGTGAATTAAACTAGCAACAAGCCAGAGTCTGTGGCCCAGGGTCATAGAAGTTCAATACCAGAAGGATTTCTGAAGGCCATTGATCCACTGTGCGTGACCCCTGACTACACCTGCCAGAGCTAGTTCTTCCTGTCTACCTTGGAGGAACCGCGCTTCTTCCTGGAGTGCAAACGTCTTTGGGAAAATGCCTCCCCACCCGACCACTAGCATGCTCCTGGTTTTCTTTTGAAATGTGCTTGAGAGGTAGCAAGGATAAGCTAGACTGGATTAACATTCAGAGAGATACAGCTTGCTGTGTATGTGACAGGACTAAGGCCCCAAAGCTCATACTGTCTCCTTGACTTTGTTCCACAGTAATGTGCACTGAGCGTGGAGAGAGCCTTGGGGATGGGACAGGGCTTCCTGTCCTAACGGTGCCTGTGCAGTAGGCCCTCAGAACTTGGTACATGTAACATGACTTTTGTGGTGGGTTTAGTATTGCCACTCCCTACCCCAGCCTCTCCTGCCACCTACTAACAGAACACTTTTCTCAGCGTCCTTGCGAGGGATGCAGGAGGCCCTGCAGAGGAAGGCGCTTCTTGCATTTCAGAGGTGAGTGGGAGTTTGTCTTTTCACTCGCTGTACGTAGTGACAACCGAGTATGATGAGTATGAGAAAGACAGGGTATTTTTAAAGATTATGTAAACAGTGTTTTGCCCCGAGGAGTCTGTTGTCTTGAGCAGCAAACATGAAACCTCAAAACTAGAAGGTGGGAAGGGGGAGGTGGTATTATTGCTCGTTGCCCTGTTCGTCTATACTCTTAATCCATTTGGGTATGTTTTTATTTATTCCTGATAAAGAGATTTCATCACGAGAAAGATAGATATTTTGTCTATTGAGCCGGTTCCTTTATTAAAGGCATCTGTCGTTGTCTTTCTGCATGTCAAGCTGTAGGCTATTATATTAAGAGATGTTGAAGCTGGAGGTTTGACAGTCTCTGAAACACCATGATAACAGCCATCCCAAACTCATTGCCCCACAATGCACCACGGTACCTTGCACTTGAACAATACATTATCGTTGTGAAATCCGTGAGTGTCCCCATGCCTCTGTACATACCTGGGTGGATAGGACAAGCAATAATGCCATCACAGTATAGGGCTGGGTTCTGGAGTGACAGGAGTTATCAGGGGCATAGATTGGAATGAGTGTTGAGCCAGGATCTAGGTAGTTTTGCTTGTAACTAATTTTACTCCTTTTGGGTATAACAAATCATCAAAATTAAGTTGCCTCCTGAAAATACAGCTCTGTGAGCAGAAATCTAGAATTGGAATTGGTCCTGTCATTTTTAAAAACATCTGAGTCACACTGATTTCCTAAAACTATGTTGGATACTTGGTTGTGTCTTTGAAGCCCTCATGCGCCTGTCTGCCAGACCCTTTGTTGGATACTTCCCTCAGTGTTGCTTGGTACAGGTCTGCGTGTTGTCCATGTGCCTTCATCATGAAGCCCTCCCCACCTGGTTCTGCTACTGGAACGTGTCCATGCCTCATTTCTTTCTGTGTCCATCAGGCTTGTCTGTAACTCCTTCACTTTGCCAGTCCTTCACTTGATTAATGACAAAAACACCAGCTGGCATCTGCATAGACCCATCTCTGGGCTCAGCATTTGTTGTTAGTGTCCCTCAGCCCAGATCATGAGAGCATTTCCATTTCAAATGATTGCAGGTTTGCTTTCTCCAGACCTAGTTTGTCAAACCCACACAAGGATGCTTCAGAAAGTGCCATCACATCTTCACATTTCTGAAATCAGCCCGTCTTACTGGGTCTCTAAAACAGACCACCGTGGTGGTCTGCCTGGGGCTTCCTGTGTAGCTGAGGGTTATGTAACAGCTGTTCTGTCGGCCTGAATTCTTTTCTCTCCCTTTTCTGCTTAGGTTTGAATTCAAAGAGATTTAACCTTTTTGTTCCTAAGGGACTAAGGAGCAGTAAGCAGTCCTAACTTGACTACATTGCAGAAGGCTAACCTAAATTAGGGCTTATCTAAACTACAGAATGTTTTTCAAATGCATACAGTGATTTTGATTCAAGTAGACATTGACTAGTTTAGTGAACTAGAGAGCTAATAAAAGCTTTAAGGGAAAGATTTTAAGTAAATAAGAAAGATTGTATTAATGCTTCAATGTAAATAGAGAATTTAAAACTTGGGTGAGAAATGTTTTTCTATTGTGTATTTTATATAGTTTCCTCCCCCCCCCCAAAGTTCTGTTTATTCTACTTTTTTGCTTCTGGTTTTGCTATTTGTTTGTTTTGTTTGAAAAAAAAAAGTGGTACATTTAAAAGAGGGATAGGGTTGCAGATATAGCCTGTGGGAATGAAGTCTTAATCATAACTAGAGGCAGAATTTGGAAAGATTTGTTCTCCAGCCACTCAAAAGGTCAGTGTCTGAATATATCAAAGTGGTGTAGCTTTATCCAGATGTTGAGATACCAGCTGTTCTCACCCATAACCTAGTCACCTCAGCCAGTTGATTCATGCCAAACAAAAATGTAGTGAAGGAAAATTATGTGCATGGTTATAAGCTGTTGCTTCAGAGAACTTTCATGTCCTATGGAGAAAAGCAGTCCCAAAGATGGTGACAGCATGTCACAAGTGCACTAGTAAATGCTGCTCCCAAGAGAAGCAGTGACATTACATCATCCATGTTTGCTACTCAGGGTGCCATGGGACATGCACCCTCGCTTTACTGTCTCTCTCTCCCCCTAGCTTGGTGTAAGTGTGGTGGTTTTACGTGTAGGGGATGATAGCTTGGGGCTGAGCCGTTCCTAGAATGTAAGACTTTCAGTGCTAAAGCCACTTGGACAAACTTAAGGCCTGTAACTAGCAAGAGCACTCTGACTTAACTGTGCATCTTTCTCTTAATCCATGAATTCTGTGCCCATTGTAATCAGAACTAAAGGGGACTTTGAGAAATTAGCCAGACAGGACAACAGGATGATGGCCAAGCCTTGGCATCACACATGCCCCAATTCCATTTCTGCTTTTGCCTCCTTTTCTGGGTATCCTTATATAAGATGTTCATAATAGGAGCTTCATAAATTGTAGTCATCATGGTTGTGAAAACTGTGCTTTATAAGCTAGAATCAAAATTGATCAGCATTGTGTATATTCTTGGCTCAGCTCTAGATGCTATTGGAGCTGGAATTTAGGAGTGCACTGGATATGCTGGGGTCTAGCCAGGTAGTGTAAGTCATCCATGTTCCAGCAGAAGCCCAGCATGCCTTTGTCTGGGCACTGCATCCATTACACTGTGATGATCATTTTGGGTGTGATGGGAAGAGCTCCCTAAGCAAAGGCACTTGTGTTATTTATCTCCAGACCCCCTAGAGCCTGGTGGTACTTACTCTTCAGAGTGAGTGCTACATAATATAAATGGATAGATAAACACATGAATGGGTGCAAGTGAATAGGGATGGGCTGAGTAGGTGGCTTAGTAGAGAGACAAAAGGATAAGTCAATAAGTAGGCGGTTTGATGTATGCATAGGTGATGGGAGAGTGGGTGGATGGATTAGTAGATAAATGGGAGGATGGATGGATGAGTAGGTGGTGGATGGATGGATGGATGGATGGATGGATGGATGGATGGATATATGGATATGGGAGTGTGGGGGTAGAAGGGAGGGTAGGTAGGTGGAGAGTTTGCTAGGTTGGTTAAAATGGGAGAGTGTGGATGGATGGGTAGATAGATGGATAAGTGGGCAGGTGGGAGGATGGATGGTTAGATGGGTAGTCTCTGTCATGGAAGAAGAATTGAATTTGTTAAGGTGTAGGTGTTTTACCAATGGAGGCACTGTGAAGCATGCTGAGATGGCATTTTCAGTTGTCCGGCTTTCTTTTATAAAGCACTTGGCCAGGTACTCCCTCCACGAGGCTGGCTTGTGAAGCTGCTTTCAATGCTTGCAGAATGTCAGGCTTGCAGCTCCATGGACACTTGGTTTTCGTTGAGCAAAGTAACAGTAAGCATATCAAAGGGCCCTTGTCCCAGGAAGTGTAGCCACCTGAAGTGTCCCACACAACTGCAGCAAGGTGTGTGTCACCTACAGGGATGAGTGGCACTTACCTTTTCTTGTTTCATGGCTCCCTTTCTTTTGCTAAAATAGTCAGTTTAATTCATTAGCAAAAGTTTCCAAAGAAGGCACTTAAAACTGTGCATGTCTTAAGGTACACTTCAATAGAAATTGGCAGTTGGATTTTCATTATTAGCCTCAATGGAAAGTCCATAGAAGTCACCATAAGGCTCCCTGGACATGGCAAAATGGCTCGCACTTGCAGTGGTTAGTGGGTCACAACCCTTTGATGAGACCAGGGTGGGATCTTCGCCTCTAACAATCACTGTCCACACTCAGAATCTACCTCAGCAGCTGCCACCTTCTCATTTAGTTGACACTAGATAGAAGCAACGTGATTTACTTACTTTGTGGAAAAATACAAGCTGGGCTGAGAAAAATTATAGTTCTGACAAATTATTTTTGATGGCTGTAGAATCCTGACCTTTTTATTTTTGAAAGAAAATGAGATAAGATAAATTACATAATAAAATGCCTCTTCATAATCGATTTTTTATTCTCATTTTCACTAGATAATTGGGAAAGACAGAAACTGTGACATTTTCACCTCATTTATGAACACCAAAGACAAATCCTTTCATTACAAATGCGTGGAGAACCTGTGCTTGTAAAACATACGAGCTAGAATGCAGTGAGGACTGAAGAACTCTCAGCTGCCATCTCTTAAACCCAGGGCAGAAAAGCCCAAACGTTGGGGCTGCAGCAGGACTTCTAGTAAGGTTCCCCAGGACTGAGTTTGCTTTGCTCTTAATATTAACAAAAGGAGCCGTGGGGCTCGTGCATAAAATTGCCACTGCTCAACATGAGAGCCTGTTTGATTCCTAGCACCCACATGAAAGTGTGGTGTGGTGATACGTGTCTTTAATTCCGGTGCTGAGGAGGCAGAGAAAGAGAAGTGGACCCCTGCGGCTCTCTGGCCAGTCAGCCTGGTCATAACTTTGAGCCCCAGGTTCAGGGAGAGACCAAGACTCAAACAAAGGAAAAATAAATTGAAGAACAATAGAATAGATACTTCTGTCCACCAGATGTGCAGTCATAGGCAAGCTTACCTGAACATGCATGTACACACACACACACACACACACACACACACACCACCACCACCACCACCAACAACAACAACAACAACAATTTTAAATAAATTAAAAGACTTAAGAAAAGGGCAAATCCCAATTCTGAACACAATACAGCATTCACCCAAACAGTGCCTAAGTTCATGGATTTGTCATGTTCATATTACATGTCTTTTTCTTTCTCCATGGCAGTCTGGCAATTAACTAAAAGACCTATGTCTCTAGAAACCCTTGGCGAGTTGGCCACAGGTGACTCCGTAATGGCCTGGCTTCTGTTTCATCTTGAATTTGCTGTCTGCTGGTGAAAGTCCCTCCTTTGGTCACAGAACGATGTCAAAGCATGGTGCTTGTTTGCTATCTGGGACCCACTTTGTAATTAGTCTGTTTCAGGCTTCCTTTTACAGAAGTTACGGATTTTTTTTTTCTCTTCCTACCAGATTGTTAAAAGCAGAAGTAGGTCTTGTACACAATCACATTTTGAATTGCTTCTGATGAAATACATTAAATTCCACATGAAACGGGAAAAGGTTACACTCACAGCCTGTTAGGCAGCCAGAACAGCCTTTGCATCCATCAGTGACTGGAGGCAAGCCTAGTGTCTGACCATACTGGCACACAGCAGTTACAGGAACACAATTAGTGAGCTGCATGGGATTAGTAGAATCCTCAGAATGAATGGATTCTTTCTTTTCCCCTTTCTGGTACACAAAAGTCCAAACCTCATTTTATAAGCAAAGCTGGTTTTTGATTTTCATATTTTTTTTTCTGAAATCCAGAAATTTGGATGAAGTAGCATTAAAGCCACACCAAACTTAACCAAAGTAGCCATCATCCTGCAACGGGTTTATATTGGAAAGGGTGAACACTTTTTCAGGACCCACAACCTGTTAGTTGGTTTTACCATGACCCAAAATGACACTGGCTTCTGTTCAGCCAAGGAACAGCATCTTTTAAGGAGTCCAGACCTCAGAGCCCGTGGAGTCCCTGTCTCTAGGCCCCTGCACAGAGTCTGGGAACCTCTATGATCATTTTAGGTTCTGGACAAGAACCAGAAACGTATTCCCATGATATGTCTGTGTATGGTGGTCAGAATGTGTAGCATTTGTTTGTGGTGTGGGGGAAGGGCTAAAGAAATGATACATAATTCAGCAGAAAATGAGGCTTTGACATCAAAATGCAGACATGAAGATGGCAACTTGTGATTAGGCAAACAAAAGTGGCCGACTGTACTAACAGCAGCGAACCCTTTTCAGGGCCCACAGCCTGTCACCTACAGATCACCAAGCAGCTTTCTACCTGGCTCTTCAGCTCGCCATCTCCAGACAGGTGAGTGTGCAATGTTCCCTAAGCTCCACTTCGTTCCTCTCTCCCTCCCTCCCTCCCTCCCTCCCTCCCTCCCTCCCTCCCTCCCTCCCTCCCTCCTCCCTCCCTCCTCCCTCCTCCCTCCCTCCTCCCTCCTCCCTCCCTCCTCCCTCACTCCTTCCCTCCTCCTTCCCTCTTCCCTCCCTCCTCCCTCACTCCCTCCTCCCTCCCTCCCTCCCTCCCTCCCTCCCTCCCTCCCTCTCTCCCTCCCTTCCTTCCTTCATCTGAGGCTGGCTTGGAGCTGGGCACTGCACTCAGAGGGAGCCCACTCCTCCCAGAAAAGACCGTGGGGTTCAAGTCAGTCTGTGCATGTGCTGTGACGACAGGAGGCCTAGGCTGCAGTCTTGAGAGTAAATCCACACATCTAGAGGGTCCATCGGGGTCAGATGGCAACATGAGTGCAGGGCAGAGTACATACCCTGACTGCAGGGGTGGGGTGGGGTGTCACCAAAGAGCCTTTGTCCATAACAGGAATGGGGTACTGGAACCCAGTGCTGTGGAGATTTAGTCACTGATTGGAACCTCATTGTCACAGGGTATCTATGCTTAACTGGAAAATGCCAGAAGGTATCAAGAAGAGACACCAGATCCTTTAAAACGCATAAATGATATGCACTACACCATTGTGTATTCCTGCTGGAAGGCCAAGCCTTGATGGACTTCATCTTCCCAGAGGCAGCTTAAGCTGCCTTTCACATGCTAGTGTCCCCATTCCCTCCCAGCTGTTCTAGAAACTGCAGCCATATGCGTGCCAGCCCACCAGGTGCAAGACACTGGTGGTGACCCCAGCACATTCCTGAGTGCAGACTGGAAGGGTGAATCAGAGGTTGGCTCCCAATATGTCATTCCCCTGTAGGCTGGGCTGTGTGCAGCACCCTTCCCAGTTGCCACAGAATAGTGTTAGGAAGTAGCTTCCTTTGGCAACCTGGAACCAGAGCAAGCCAAGATGCCTGTCCTAGAAAGGGTTGTCACCTGGTGGGGTGTGACTCACAGCTGGAGGGGGCAGGAGCTGCCAGTAAAGCAGAGATGGGTTCAACACTGACCATCTGCTTTCCCTTCAGCTCCTCATGAAGTCATCTTCCTTATATAATATCATCCTTCTCACTTGAGGTTCCTGGAGGGGAGGGCCCATGCCTGCCATTGTCATTGCCTTGCCTTGGCAAATTAACACTGGTGGCATGTGTTTGAGACCCGGTAAGACTTTTTAATAAAGGAGCCAGCTCTGAACCCCTCGATCCACTCCCCTCTAAAAATACCATTGTGAGCCCCATCCCTGTACCCCAGCACTGTGAGGGTGGCTGCCTTTGCCTCCCTACTTCAGGCTGAGCAATGGCCACACAGGAGGATGTGGTCCCACAAGGGGTAACTAGATGGAGTCTTATGGGTACAGCTCACCCACAAGGATTGTAGGCATGTAGAGCTGAATCACCAGGACGCTAAGTGAGTGTGTCCCTGCTCACTGGGACAGAGGTCGTGACCCTCCTGGAGAGGGAGAAGAGAAATCAGAGTAGCCAGAGTCACCCCTTTCTATCACTCGTGGGGTGATGTACTCAAGTCATCTTACATCTCTGTACATCAGCTTTCTCCCTGCCAGTGGAGCCTGAGGTTCGCTCTGACAGCCATAGCCTAGGGTTCCGAAGAAGAAAGCGTCCAGTGCCAGCACTCAAAGTATAGGTCCATGAGAACTGCAGTTCAGAGTGAAGTCTCCTGAAGGCTGAGCCTCCTGAGGATCTGGGAAGAGGCAGGAGAGCTGGAGGACAGAATTGGAGGTCACACAGGAAGGAGTCCCCTGTGCAGTTGTTAGAATGCCTCTGTTCCCAACTGTTTTGAAATCCAGCTTCAGTATTAACCCTGTGAGATCTAACGCGTTCAAATACCTGGTGCACATGCGACCCCTTTCGCCTTCATTAGAGAAGACGTTGTTCTCTAATGAACACCCTTGGCCTCTACATGTGCATTCACAGGCAGACATGTGCGTATACCACATTCACAGGCAGACATGTGCGTATACCACATTCACAGGCAGACATGTGCGTATACCACATTCACAGGCAGACATGTGCGTATACCACACACACCAGAACATGTTGAGCAGCTGTTGCATTCATGGTTAAGGTTGTGTCTGGATCTGCTTGAATTTGGATACATCTGCTTTGCAAGTGGCCCTGTAATTTGTTTCTTGCATCCAGTTATTTGGGGTTGTAGTTTGGAAAGGTGTGGGATTTTGTTTGTTTGTTTGCATATTTCCTTCATGTCCAGGGGAGATTCAGACATCTGGTCCTTAGAAAACTCTGTTAAAGGTTCCATGGCCTTTGAAGTATTTTAACTTCAATAATATTTATGAAAAGGGAGACTGGGTCAGCTAGGCAGTTGAATCCCATTAAAAGCTCTTGGCAGCTTTGCCTTTGTCTCCATTTACAGTGAAATCATAATCAAACGCACATCGGTTCTGTGGGGAGCAGAAATGAGAATGTTTGTTCAGAGAGATGGAAAGGCGTGTGGGCAGTTAGGTAGAGAGGCGGGGTCTCTCCAGTCCCCTCAGCAGACCCATTACTGCTGAAGAGGATGTGCTCCCTGTTTGGCCAATGTCCTGGGGCTGCGTGAAGATGCTTCTTAAAGTGTGGATGCAGTACAATGTGAACCTTATGTAACCATGGCCTCTTTCGGTGTGACTCTTTAAACATTCTTTTTGGTCTTGTTTAAAACCAGATACCAGAAGCTCTAGGGTACGTCCGTCAAGCTCTTCAACTCCAAGGTGATGATGCCAACTCCCTGCACCTCCTTGCTCTCCTGTTGTCGGCCCAGAAGCATTACCACGACGCTCTCAACATCATCGACATGGCCCTGAGTGAATACCCAGAAAATTTTATGTAAGTAATCCCACCATTGATCTTCCGTTACTCTGCAATTACTGAATGAACTTCACTCTCCTCCCAGTCGGTCAGCTGTGAGACCTTCATGATCACTCAAGGAGGGCAGAGAATCTCTGTTGTCTCACTCACACATGCGCACGCGCACACACACGCACACGCACATACACACGCATGCACACACTCACACACACTCACATATGTGTGCGCACGTGCGTGCCCGCACACGCACACACTCACACACACTCACACACGTGCACACACACACTCACACACGCACACACACGCACGCGCACACACTCACACACTCACACACACACTCACACACACCCTAAGGTACTCGGGTTACCCTCATCTGTTCTTCCCTGCTGTGTTCCCTGAGGCACACGTGGTTGTGCCAAGATGGTAGGTGAATATTTTAATCACTTTCAAGAAGAATATTGTAAATATTGTGACAAAAATTGTGGTAAACTCAGTGACTGTAACATTGGAAGTGTTGCTTTAGAGACTCTGTCCTGTGTCCCTTGAGAGCTCCCACCAGCTCTGGGGGATTATCCTGTGACTTGATTTGGGGTACTTTACCTCTCTGAACCTAGGTTAATCCCTAAGAAATACAATTCCTTGAATAAATATACATACATACCGTAAGAATCGTCATCATAAGCAGCCATGGGCTTGAACCTGCCTGTCCCATCATCACATCTGTCCTCTGAGTCACATTTTTAATGAGCCCACGGATGTGGAGTCAGTTGACGCCTGGTGGTAGGTTTTGTGGAGAATGGTGTCTTCTGGGCTACTGGGTCACCGTTTTATCCTTGGTGGAGCTTAGTTACCAGTACACAGTGCTGAAATAGTAAATACCCCTACCGGCTGGAGGTTCTAATTGTCCACAGGCCTGCAGATCCAGTGACAGGGTGGGGACAGCTTGGGGTCAGGGAGCTTGGGGAGAAGGGAAGGAATGTGGGAGGTGGCCCTGCCTTCTCTCTGCTTTCAGTAGCCCAGCAGTCACATATAAATGGGCCAGCTTTGTCCTGATCTCCCTGCTTCATACCCCCCTCTCTCCCCCCCACAACCCCGTGCTTTTAATCGGTGCTTTTCCATCTCTCCTTGGAAAATTGGTTCCCACATTTCCATTGCAAACATTTCTGTCTTCAAGGAAAGGTGCTTCTCTGCTAGAGCGGTCTCCTTATGTCCTAGGAAACTTCTGCCTGGGTTTTCTTCCACAGGCTCAGCTTCCCGCAGAGTGACTGAAGATCTTTGCTACAGTTTGCTTCTTGCACATCTCAGTCTTGTGACACCTGTGCATTTCTGGATTTCCTCCCAAGATGTTTACCCCTGTAGCCTCTCCAAGTGTTTAGATTACTTTAAAAAGTATTTGGTTCTTTGTCCATCTTCATAAACTAGTTAAGTACAACGCGATCCATTTGAATTTGATCTCTCTTGTCAGTATTTAAAAAGTACCTTCTATGAGTCTTACCTCCAGCACACATGTGCCCATGTGAGCGTGCACACCCACACCCCTCATTCGGTACTACACTCAGCATGTGCCCGTGTGTGCGTGCACACTCACTCTCCTCATTCAGTACTACACTCAGCATGCACCTGTGTGTGCGTGCACACTCACTCCCCTACACTCAGCATGCGCCCGTGTGTGCACTCACTCCCCTACACTCCAGCATGCACCCGTGTGTGCATGCACACTCACTCCCCTACACTCCAGCATGCACCCGTGTGTGCGTGCACACTCACTCCCCTACACTCCAGCATGCACCCGTGTGTGCGTGCACACTCACTCCCCTACACTCCAGCATGCACCCGTGTGTGCGTGCACACTCACTCCCCTACACTCAGCATGCGTCCGCGTGTGCGTGCACACTCACTCCCCTACACTCAGCATGCATCCGCGTGTGCGTGCACACTCACTCCCCTACACTCCAGCATGTGGCTGCTGTTTCAGTAGCTCACACCAGCACCCTAGAGGAGCATCCTAGACTACTAGCCACACTGCACAGTAAGCAATAAAGTGATGGCCAACGAGGTAATACCTCCAAGTGACAGCAACAGCAGCTGACAGCCTTTTCAAGCAGGGGGAATAAGGAGCAGCATGGAGATATTTGAGGAATGCAAGCCTGTTATTTTAATGTTAAGCTGTAAGCTGGAAAAAAGCAGAGCAAACGGCTGCAGGTCTGGGAACAGCCCATGCCTTGTTTGCTTTTCAAATATTTGTATTTCTTTCTTTGTGATGGGAACTTCTCCCCAAGAATACTTACTGAAAGTTGAGACCAGATATGGGTCCCATGGTTCCCTGCTGGCCTGGGTAAAACCTGTTAGCACCGACCTAATCAAGAATGACTCCATCTTGTCCCAACTGCAAGGAACTATGTTTGTGTCTGATAAGTCTGTCCCCAGCAGAATCTTAGACCCTGAAGCCTAGGGTTGCCTCTAGCTTCTTTTCTCCCTAAGCCACAGACAGTAACAACCTCATAGTTGATATTATGTCCAGACTTCTTCCCTAGGAATGAAAATCCTTCCACTAGGGTCAGCCTGTCTGTCTTGTCCAACAGTTGCCCAATAAGATAGCTGAAGTCCCCATAGAAGCAGCTGGTCCTCCAGCATCACCCCATCTGCATTAGTTCATATTCCATTTACTATAGCAACAACAACAGCAAAATCTGAAGCTGGGTTAACACTTGTGAAGAAAAGAGATGTATTTATGTATCTGTCTAGAGGTCCAAGGGCTTAGTGTTAGATTTTGCTCATCTTTGATGAAGGTTTCCTTGACTGTATCACATGTATTACAAGGTAGATGGTACATGGAGGGAACACATGCACATATGAGAAGTTACAGTGTCAACAGGAATCAAGAGAACAGGAGTGGTCTAAACTTACACTTTTACAGCAGTCTATTCACAAGAAAATTCACTAGAGTCCAGTAAGAATGACATCAGTTACTTAGAGGGCAGAGTCCCCAGTGACATAATTACTTTGTACTAGGCCCTACCTCTTCAAGGTTCTACCACTTTCCAACATCACCACACTGAGGATCCAGCTTCCAACACCTTAACCCTTGGAGGACACACAAACTATGACCACAGCATATGGCACATGTGGACCCGTGTGCTCCAAGACCATTGCATTGAGGCTTGTTCCCCAAGGTGACAGTGGGGGAGTACTTTAGATCTTAGGGTAGTATCTCAGCTGCCCTTCTAGTGCTGTGACAAAACACCATGACCAAGGCAATTTATTAAAAAACAAAAAACGATTATTGGGGGCTTATAGTTTCAGAGGGTGAATCCATGACCACCATGGCAGGCAGGCAGGCACTAGAGCAGTATCTAAAAGCTTACATCTTGATCCACAAGCCTGAGGCAGGGAGAGAGCTAACTGGGAATGGCATGTGCTTTTGAAATCTCAAAGCCTGCCCTTGGGGACACACCTTTTCCACTGAGGCCAGACCTCCTAACCCTTCTTAAAGAGTTCTACTAACTGGGGACATTTGGATGTGTGAGCCTATGGCACCATTCTCATACACACCATCTGATAGAAGTGTCTAGGCTATTGACTATTGTTACTGCCACCTGTGGCTTATGGGTAAATATAAGGCACCCCTAGACTTGAGTCTAACAGCTTGTCTCATCTCTACTTTCTTTTTCTTCATGACTCATAGCTGAGTCTGCTCCACTCTGAGTTCCTGCCAAGATGTTCTCTCTTTGTTAGAGGTCCAAAGTGATGCAGCACTTATTTGCAAACTGGACCCTCTAGAACTATGAGCCAGAGTTGGCCCTCTCTGTGTATGAGGTGATTGCTGTAGTCTTTCACTACAATGTCAGGTTGGGCTATACAGCATCCTCATTCTCCATGAAATTATAGCTCATGATTAGGTACCTTGGAAATGCTTAACAGGAACCCAGAAAGTCTAAGCCAAGAGGCCCCGTCTCAGCCATTTTGTCATTCAAAGCAGAACTGTAAGTGAATAAACATTCAACAACTATAGGAATTCTGGAATTTTGGAGGCCCAAAATCCTTTCTGACTTGGGGGTGGAGGGTGGGGTGCACGGTCTTATATAACTCAATCTCGCTTCACACTTACCTTGTAACTGAGTGTGGTCTTGAACTCCTGGTCCTCCTGACTCCACCTTCTGAATAACAGGATCAGTTTATGACGTGTTCAGGTTGGGACCCAGGACTCCATGCATGCTAGGCAGACCCGTACAAATGTAGTCACACGGGTCACATCCTTGGGCTGAAATTCCTTCCCTTTAGTTTCTTTAAAACTTCAAAAGTAAGTTCTGGAGAAGCTGGTGTTGTGGGCTTAGCTCTGCATGGAGGGAAAGGGTTCAACTGTAGGGGTTGGACAAACCTGGCTTTGAACTTTAAACCATTTAGATCTAAATTACTCTGTCTCACATTTGCAAAATGTGGCTAATAAAATACCCATATCAGAGGGTTATTGAGTTAGCCAATGCATTTAAGGCACTTATACATGGTAACTGCTTAGTAACTAAAAGTAATTCATGTTATCACACCACCCCAGTGGCTTCAAAGGTATTTTAATTCTCAAATAATGAATAGAAATTAAGGAATGCGTATTTAACATATTTAATATGATAGTATAAAACATGAATATCGGTTACTTATTTAAAGGAAGAACATCAATGGTGCCCATAAATTGCCTGTGTATTCATTTGTGCTCATATGTATAGTTACAAATATAATGGATGAGTTTCCTTTCTGTCTGATCCTGTTGCTACTCACCTGACTAGTTAATTATTGCCTTGATGTCTCTGTTGTTCTTTTCTATGTTTTACTTGTAAACAATCACAGTTTTTAGTGTTGAATGTTTTATGTATTTTAAAATATAACCCAGATACTACTTGCTCTCAGGGTTAAAATGATGCCCCTGAGCTTTGCTCTTGCTGCATATTTACCCAATCTACTGTAAATACAGCGGTTGCTTTCTTTGAGGGGCTGTGATGGAAACTGCTGCTGTACATATTCCCTACACGCTTCCTAGGACCTACATTGAAGGATTTTATAGATTCTGTGGGAAATGGATAGGTCATAGGTCACAGGATATGACCTATGTTGTTGTTGTTGTTGTTTGGTTTGATTTTTTTTTTTTCAAAACAAAGTATCTCTATGTAGCCCTGACTGGCCTGGAGCTCACTCTATAGACCAGGCTGGTCTTGAATTCACAGAGATCTGCCTGCCTCTGTCCCACCAAGTGCTGGAATTAAAGGCAGACATGCACTACCATACCTGGCGGACATGTCTATTTTTGTCTTTACCAGTAATTCCACAGCCTTGGCCAGGTTGCATTCCTTCCATTCCTGGAGCCCCTGTGACTCCTGCACCAATATTGCCAGATGTGTTTTTTCTGCACTGTGTCCGTAGGCTGGCGTTTGCACTGTGAACTGTGGCGGGGCCTCTCCTTACCAATGGGGTTGGACTTTGTTTTCATTTCTGCATTGGTCATTTAGCCTTCCTTCCCTTTTGTAAAGGGTATATAGACGTCTTTGCTTCTTCCTTCCTTCCTTCCTTCCTTCCTTCCTTCCTCTTTCTTTCTTTCCTTGTTTTTTGAGATAGGGTTTCTCTGTGTAGCCTTGTCTGTCCTAGAATTATTTCTATAGGCCAGGCTGGCCTTGAACTCACAGAGATCCACCAGACTCTGCCTTCTGTTTGCTGGGATTAAAGGTGTGTGCCACCACCACCGGTGTCTTTGCTTTTTTTTTTTTTTTTTTTTTTTTTTGACTTAGGTTGTCTTTACAAATTATGAAATTTGTGAGGTTTTTTAAAATGCATGGTTACAAGTTCTTTTTGTTAATAAAAGGTGTGGTTTCTTTATATTTGCTGGTTCTGTTTTATTTTTAAGATTTATTTGTTTATTTATGTTTATGTGTGTATGCCTGTGTTAGTTTGTGTGTACCATGTGTGTTGGGGATCCCAAAGAGCTAGAAGAAGGCATTGGATTCCCTGGAGCTGGAGTGGTAGACAGTTGTAAGCTACCATGTGAATACTAGGAACCGAACCCAGGTCTCCTTTTTTTTATTTTTTTTTTTAACACAATATATTCTGAGCACATTTCCCTCCCTCATCTTCTCCCAGATCCTCCTCAACCCCCCCACCCTTTCGAATCTAGTCCTTTTCTTTTTCTCATTAGAAAGCAAGCAAGCATCCAAAAATAATAATAATAAAATAAAAACAAACCAAAATACAACAGAACAAACAAATGGAGGGAGGACAAAGAAAAAGTGTAAGGAAGACTTGCTCTGGCCATGTGAATGTAATTGACCCCATAATCTCATAGGGAGTGGCACTATGAGGAGGTGTGGCTTTGCTGGAGGAAGTGTGTCACTGTGGGGGCGGGCTTTGAGGTCTCAGTGCTCAGGGTACTACCCAGTGTTTCAGTTGACTTCCTGTTGCCTGCAGGACACAGGACTCTCAGCTGCCTCTCCAGCACCATGTCTGCCTGCACGCTGCCATGTTCCCCTTCATGGTGACAGTGGACTGAACCTCTGAGACTGTAAATGAGCCACCCCAATTAAATGATTTCCTTTACAACAGAGGCCATGGCCATGGTGTCTCTTCATGGCAATAGGAACTGTAACTGGGACACTTGCACACACAGAAATCCCATAAAAATACAAAAAACCTTAACATGTAAGAAAAAGACCTGTGAAGTGGAAAAATGTCCAGTAAAGCGTTACGAGACAAAGCCTTGAACTTGTGATCCTCCTGCCTCCTCCTCCCAGGGAGTGGTTACAGATAGATGCACACCCAGGCTAGCAGTGCTGGGGCTCAAACCTACAGCCTCATGCAGGCTGGCCAGCCTCCGTCAGCTGAGTCACAACCCCTTCTTCTGTCTGACTACTTTATTATGTGTGAGAGTTCCTGGCCATTGCATGACTGTGATGAGTTAGGCCTCTACAGATATTTTATGAAGGGCTAGAGAGGTAGCTCAGCATTAGGAGCACTTCCTATTTTCTCATTGGACGGAGTTTGAATCCCAGTACCCACCTGACAGCTCAAGCTGTCTGTAACTCCAATTCCAGAAGACTTCCTTTACCTTGGGCAAACTGAGACACACATGCAATACACATACGTGTATAAAAGCAAAACACTCATACACCTGAAACTTTAAAAAATTAGAGGAGAAATTATAGTAATTGTTGTACGATGTTTTACTCTTGGCTTTTCGAGGGGCCCACTACCCAGCTCCCAAATAAATCATCATGGAGGCTTATTCGTCTGAGTGCCTGGCCTTAGTTTGACTTGTTTTTAGCCAACTTTTTATTTTTTAATCTAAATTATCTTCTCTACCTTTTCCCTCTGGGATTTTATCTTTACTTTGTATATCTGGCTTTCCTTCTTACTCCATAGCTGGCTGGGTGTCTGGGTGTCCGGGTGTCCGGGTGTCCGGGTGGCCGGGTGGCCGGGTGGCCGGGTGGCTGGCCCCCAATAACCTCCTCTTCTGGCCATGTCTCCTGTATATACTGTTTGCCTGCCAGCCCCACCTATCCTCGCTCCTGCCTTGCTATTGGCCAGTCAGCTCTTTATTAGGACCACCAGGTGTTTTAGACAGGCCCAGTAACACAGCTTCACAGAGTTAAACAAATGCAGCATAAACAGAAGTCACACACCTGAAACTCATATTCAACCACAAATAATGATAATAACAGTGCTGTCTTTATGGAAACCAGGTATGTTGGGTCACTCTAACCCCAGCATTTGGGAGGGAGGAGCAGAGGATCAGGAGTTAAAGACCAGCCTAGGAGATAGTGAGACTATCGCAAGCAAAACATATCCTTATGAAGTTTTGCAATGTTCTTCATAATTACTCTGTCCATGTTTTACTAGGGTTAGTCTTAGCTCCCTGGAAAATCTTTTAGTCTCTTTTATATATAGTTTATATATGAAAATGTTTTTAATGAGATTTGTTACCTGCTTACTGCTAGGGCATAGAATAGGAACTGACTTTTGTATACTTTTCTTAGTCTAGGGACCCTTCCAGAGGACAGTGTTTAGAAGAGCTGTGTCCTCTCATCTGGAAAGATGGTTGTTTGTAGTTGAAAACACACCTGAAGGTGTCAACACACCATAAAGATCCAAACTTGTGTTTGGAAAAGTTGAAAAGTCGCTTTCTGTGCTTTGCCTAATAGCTGATGGTTTTCTAAAAAGTGCTCTCGAGCTGATGACCTCACTAATAAATTGCACATGACTAAGTGTGAGTGTGTGCTCTACTTACACAGGAAAAAAAATGAAATTTCAGAACTTTGATAAGGCTGCTGGAGAGTTGCATAAGCACATACTGAATGTCATGTGCTGTGCGCAGCTGGGTCTCACAGCCCGGCACAGCAGCCTGGTAGCCTTGGGGAAAGTGGCACGCATGTCTGCCAGTTCCTTCTGTCACCCACCTGGCATTCTCTGTGATTGCTGGGCTAAGAGCATTGTTTACCCCCCCCCTTTACAAACCCTGAGGGCAGCCTCTCTGCCTCCCTCTCTGTCCCCTTTTGATGTCTCATGCCATCCAGTCAGAGAGCCTTTGGGAAGGAACCCTGCCTTTATGTGTAGACCCTGTTGTTTTGAAGGTAACATGGCAATCAATGGCTCCCTCGCTGAAGCAGGAATTGAAGGTGGCTGAAACGATGGCCATGGGACTGCAGAGGGTTTTCAGGACAACCTGGGCGGGTCATTTCCAGCTTAGGTGCACTGGCTCCACAACACTAATTCAGACTGAGATCAGGTACTGAAACGGCAGCCAATAATGAGGCAAACTACAGTACCTTGAGGTGATTTATGTCAGTTGTTTGTTCTAAAAATACTTCTAGGTGGCTAAGAGTGTGTTCCAGTTTATTGAGCCTTTGAACTGCAAAGCACAGAAGTAACATGAAGCATAAGTAACGTGGTCCATCATAAAGAGGAGGCAGGGTACAGCCACATTGTCTGTCAGCTCTGTCCCTAGCCCTGTCCCTCCCAGGGCAAGATAAGAAGCCCTGAAAATCCAGCTACTTACATTTTCTTTGGCACTAAAAGTCTTTGTTTTACCAAAGCAGTGCGGTCTTGCTTTTCTGGGACAGCCAACCTCATAGTGCAGCTCTGTCACTTGCTGACGACTGAGACGAGAGAGAGAGAGAGAGAGAGAGAGAGAGAGAGAGAGAGAGAGAGAGAGAGAGAGAGAGAGGCAGTGGGCTTAGTTTCTCCTGGGATGGATGAGCACAGGAAGAATTTCCAGAGTGCAAGGACCACGGCAGCGCTTTCCCGGGCAGGTGTTTTTCTTTTGTTCTCAGACCACCGCAGGGTAGAGGGCTATGGACAGCAGAACTTTTTTAGGTTAGCTCTGCACTCACATTACCTGGGAATTTGTCTGTGTGTGGATTCTGACCGGGGGTGAGTGAGATTCCAATTTGCACAAGAATCTTCCCAGTAGGTTCTACAGCTACATGTCTTGGTCTGTGGTCAGGGTAGCAAAGTATTCGGAGATCTGTTAAGGCCTGTTCTAGCTTTTCATTAAAAACTTGTATCTTCTCTTTCTACTGAGATCATAAATAAGGGATGACATATGTCAATACAGTAGTTAGGTAAGCCAAGATGATTGCTTGAGTGTCATTTACTGGCTCTTTGCAATTAGTGAGGCCTCGGGGAGTATTTGATATGCATTGACGGCCATGTGGCCTAGTGTCACCTCATTCCCTCTAGCTGTGATGAAGGGGAATAAGAGGGCTGTGTCTTAGCGTCACACGCTGCCCTGGTGGGGATCAGTCACAGTGGCTAAACTCAGGTCCGAAGGCTAGTTGTTTGTGTATGTGTGTTTGTTTCTCTGGCATTGGTCCATTAAGAAGGTCCAGCCAAGCCAGCTGTGGCTCCAAATTGCACATAGTAGGCCTAGAACTGTTGAAGACAGTCAACCGAGGTAGACTTTGTTCAGGCTACATTGGATCCTTCAGAAGTGTTGTCTGGCTGGACTTGAAGACACACTGCTCCTGGGCAGGGCTGGCTGCACACGGTCTGCTTCTTCTCCTTCAGAACACCTGTTTCCAAATGACTCATCTGGCTTTAAATCTTTATCTCTCTCCTCATCACCACATTGCTTTTCATTCCACATATCACTCAGATCAGTTGGGTCGGCTGCCAAACCGTCTTCTCTATTTAAAATTTCTTTTGAGCACACTTGCCCCACCCACCCTCCACCCCACTCCCTGCTGATCTAGTCTTTCCTTTGCCTAGGGTTCACGTGCATGCTTTCCTAAAGGTCCTTGGCAGGAGGCCTGCTCAGTCTCTCCAGGTGTGCTGCTGGGCTCTGAAAGGAGGGGAAAGATGTCCAGGGTTCTGTGTGTCAGTGTGCACTGCAGCGCATCTCCCAGAGTTCTGTGTGTCTGTGTGCACCGCAGCCATTTCCCAGGGTTCTGTGTGTCAGTGTGCACTGCAGCCATTTCCCAGGGTTCTGTGTGTCAGTGTGCACTGCAGCGCATTTCCCAGGGTTCTGTGTGTCAGTGTGCACCACAGCCATTTCCCAGGGTTCTGTGTGTCTGTGTGCACCGCAGCAGCGCATCTCCCAGGCTGCTCTGTGTTTCTGCCTCTGCACCCTGCCCACGGTTGGTCCATAGATATGCAAAGGAAGGTTCCCAGCATGAGGCATGAGGAGTTTAAGACGGCACAGAGCAGCACAGATCCCAAGTGTTCACGGTCCTCCGATCTTATTTCTAATCAGCTGCCATGAGTGCAGCCCTCGAAGCTAGTTAGTGCAGGTTTGGTGATTATTAAGCATGTTTCCTCCTTGAGGCACTTAGTGAGCTAGAGGAAATTAGAGGAGAGAAAGAGAGAGAGAGAGGGAGGGAGGGAGGGAGGGAGGGAGAGGGGGGGGAGAGAGAGAGAGTGAGAATGCAGACTGTGCGGCTCAGTGCTTGTGTCCAGATGTGAGGACCACCTTGGAGCCAGTCCTTGCCTTCTCTGTTGTATGAGGCAGGGTCTCTGCACTGCGTACTCCAGCCCAGCTGACCAGTGATCTTCTAGGGATTCTCCTGTCTCTGCCTCCCATCCCACTCTAGGAGTACTGGGTTACAGATAAGTGCTATCACTTCTGGCTTCAGGTGGTTCTGGGGATCCAAACTCAGGTCCTCATGTTTACACAGCAAGTGCTTTACACCCCCCCACCCAGCCATCTCCCCAGTTCTCGCTGAGCATTTTGGTTAGAAAGTGTTGAGGGCATATTAAGTTTCCGAATTTTGAAACATGCCCCTTTTAGCTTTATCTTTCCCACTAGCCCAAGTCAGGACTTTGGGAGTGGGCCCAGGAGAAAGCTGAAGGTGAGTCACATACAGTGGGTGGGGCTGATTCCCGAGGGTCAGAGAGTCATCCTAGGAATGGTTACTACTAGATGGACAGCTTGCCCTGATATATGCTAGTTAGACTCATTTCCTATGAGTCTAACCACATGGCCTAGCTCCTCATGGGGGAGTTCTGTGTCCTTTCTAAGCCCTTCACTAAGCCAAACATAGCCTTTATTCTAAGAATTATCTTAGAATAATTTGAAAATTTCAAAAAGTAGGGTAAAATATTGTTTGATGAATTTTAATGAACAGTAAACGTTTAAGTAACTGGGGCATTCAAATACCTAGAATTTTATATGTATCAGACTTTGGGGTAAAGGGCAAGTCACAAACACACATGCACACATGTGACTGTCCCATAATGAATCTTGTATGTGACATTCTAGAACAGAACCCCAGCACCAACTCCTAAAGTTCAAGGCCACAGTATGGTCCCTACTGAGCTGGAAGTTCTCAAAGGGCTAGGGACTGAGCCTTATGCCACATTGTACGCCCCATCCTACATTTGGGGGTTTTAAATCTTGGCAGTGGACTAGACAGTGCTATAGTTACCTCTTCATTAGTGTCATCATAAGATTTGAAATGATCCTCTGCTTCTTGTTCACTGCTTTGGAGGCAGATAGATTTGGAGTTAAGCGTCTGTGATGTGAGTTTGGGCTGATTAACTCTCCGCCTAATTTGCAGGGTTGTTGTGGAATTGGTGATTAAATATTTCAGGCGCCTTGCAGCTGCTGCTGCTGTTATTATCTTACTTGTCTTGGAAGCATACATTTCCTGGCTTATAATTTGTTATCCTGAAGTTGTGAGCTCTTGTGGTTTTGGCAATTGTGCTGTCACTGGATGAGGGTTACTCCTGTTCTTTAAGGCTGAAAAGGGACTGTTTGGCATGCACTATGAAGGATGAGTAGGTGCTTGAGAGGCCAAAATGCATGGCCAAACAACAGAGCTCTCTGTGCAGAGATCCAGGGATGTAAAGATTAGTGAGGTGATGGAGGAGTTGGCCATGGCTTGAGTTGAGTTGAGTTGGCCATTGAAATTAGCCATCACAGAATTGGATTGGTGTTTTTGTGTATTCTGTTCTTTGTTATTTTTAATAGGTTTTAATGAATCTCTGAACAATAATGTGTTTTAGATAAGCTTATTGGACTTTGAACCAAGTGTAGGAAGTACATGACTTTTGACATTACATCATGGCTGTTCTTGGTGGCATGACCAGCCTGGTCCCCTCTTCTGCTTACTGCCTCAGGCTGACAGACATGTTGTGTTATATCCAACACTGGTTTGTCCTACGCTTTTTAGTCACTTGTTTTGTTTCTCTTGCCTTGGGATTTCCACGGCGAGTTGAATTTAGAGTATCTTTGGATTCAGCAGCATCAAACTAATGCCAGTCATTGTGTATTCCATGTCTCTGTGCCAGCGTCACTTGCTTCCCGCCAGATGTGTTCCTCAGCCTGAAGACATTTAAACAGGTTTCTGGAAAGATGACAAGCATCGGTTGTTTTCCGTGCTCTTTCCCAAGTTCAGGAAGAGGGTGAGGAGGGCGTGCCGTCTCTCCCTGCTCTTCTTACCCATCCACAGCCAGCAAGTGTGCACTCCGAACAGGGCTAGCTGCCTTTGTTCCAGGCTCCAGGCTCTTCCCTCTGCCAGCTGCTTTCATGCTGGCCCCACTGTCTCACTCCCAGTTCCTTTCCCATCACATGTGAGCAGTTCCGCTATTGTTCTTCCTGTCTACTTCTCTTAAATCCAACCCACACCTTTTCAGCTCCGTATCCCAAGTCAAGTGTTTGAAAGCTGTTATTTCATGTTAATTAGAAGTTCTTTTCCCAGCCAGGAAACCTTCACAGAACTTCTCCCTCAAGCCAAGGCTTCAAGATGCCTTTGTACTTGGGGACAGTGGAAGGAATCATGGCTAATTGGTGCTTAACCAGGAAACAGTCTCACCCACTCCTGGACCATTCTATGTGCCTGGCCAAGCCATAAGACCTTGGTTTGTTCTTACCCAAGAACCTAGCCAGCTACAGTGTCTGAGAGGCCTGCAGGCTTCACAGTCCTGGGAGAACTCTCTCCTGGCTACACATGCTTGGCAGTCATCCTCACTTAGAAGATCCCATGGGTCTCCAAGCAGTCTCCCCAAAGACTGGCAGGGGACTAGAAGCTGCTTCTCCCCCCATGACATGTTGCATTTGGGTAGAAACTTATCCTAGTGCATTCTCGGCTCATGTAGGCTTCAGCAGGAGTTAGTTTCTAGGTCTTAAAAAAAAGCTCTTGAGGCCCCTCCCCCACTGCCAGTCTCTACAGGTAGCCCTAGTAGGCTCCATGTCTTCATATGTCATGGGTCAGAGCCAAGCTCTTTGTGCCCACTGCTTACAGGTCAGGGATCACAGCCTTCTCATCACCTGGCCCATTGCTACCTCAGCTCGGGTTCTGCGCTGCAAACCAAGGCTTCAGAAGGAAGTTGCAAACCTAACACTTCCCTGAGAGCCACCCAAGCACCCTCAGGGTTCCTGTGCTCTGTTAGGAGAGCACGGCAGAGCCACGTTTGGCTGGTGCTGAAGCAGGCTGCTCCTGTCCCATCTTTCCCCAGCAGGGACCGCACTGCTCTAGGTACCCGAAGCTGGATATTACATCACAAGTGGCTAAAGAACCCTCTGCTGTGTCTCATTTATGCCACTTGAAATGGATGTCTTGATCTTCCAAGGGAAAACCAGTGGTGAGCAGATGTGAGGAAAGGTCCAATAAACAGAGCAGTCACAGTCACGGGCACTGTGGAGAGGATGTCAGAGGTAGGGAAGTGAGAGCTCATTGCACTCACAAAGAAAATCACCTCCAAAAAGCAACTAGCCAGAGGCCACAGGCTTCAATGTCCCCGTTTGTTAGAGGGAAATAAATACTACCTACCCAAAACGGTGACCACAGAGACGACACTACCTGTGTCTGTAAGTGCTACGTGCAGGCCTGGCACACAGGAGGCCTTTAGCCCGCCCCCTCTCCTGTCTTTATTAGCAAACTGCAGCTGATAGAGTGTGTGCCAAGTAAAGAAGACAAGGTAAGAAAGTGGCCACAGAAAGACTGGACCAGGCCAGTTTAGCTGAACTGTAGAAAAATCAAAGAGTAGATGAATGCCAGAGGTTAGGGTCCAGCACACACAGCTGTGGAAGACGCAGCAGCTGGTCATCTCCATAGAAGTAAAGGACCCATGGCACATGACTGGACACAGGTGAGAGCTTCAAAGGACTGCTGAGGGAATTTCGACTCACTGTTGGTAGCGATAGGAACGATGGCTATTTCTCTAGCTGGGACTAAATATAATCATTGGATGGGTCTATAATAAGGTTTCTGAGAGCTGAAGGAGTAGACAAGGAAATATGGTCTGCATCCTTCTCAAGGATGGTAGTGATGAGTCTAACCACTAGATAACGGGTAGGCAGGCCGTGCAAGGAGGCCTGCACCGTGGTCCTCTTGCCTATGTGACTTCAGGAAGTCTGTTTTTAAAGCAGGGTATTCCATAGCTCAAATTGGCCTGCAACTCAATATATAGAAACTAACATTAATCCCACTCCCTCAGTTTCCTGCGTGCTGGGATTAGATGTATGGGTTACCACACCATAAGCTTGCAAAGCTTCTGAGAGGGTGGGCATTCTCCTGGAGGGCTCTCTGCAGATATTTATATCAACTGAGTCATATCTCCTGTGTAATCTTATAAATAAACCAAGGTTCACTTTTAATGAATTCCTGAAGTTTCATAAATAAATTGGCTTAGTTCTAAAAAGCATGCTTTTAATGAAATCCTGTGTTCTGAATAAAATTGGCCACTCCGGTGTTTCAAACCTCACCACAGTTCATCACTCTGTGCTCGCATTTGCCTCCCTGGTGAGAATTACACAAAGCCACAGGTTGAGCAAGTTAAGGAATCCTGACTCTGCAGCCACTACTTCCCCTCGACCCTGCAGGTATACGGATGGCCCGTTTGTTCAGGGTCTGCACAGGTCTAAGCCACATAGGGTCCTGATGCTGACAGGGAAAGCAGACACGGCCTGGTACCAGGAGCTATGTCCAATTGAGAGCCTCTCACAAAGGAAAATTAGTTTCTCCAAGGGAGTCTCACTGGGTATACAAGCCACACTTGAGGGCAGGCTCTAGGCCCAGCAGTAGATGCCAACACAAAATGAACTCAGTAGGAGTTTTAGAAGGTTTTTGTCTGGGCTTTTATTTTTTTTAACCTTACAGGTCGTTTGCTTATATATTATAGTTTCCAATTTGTGTTTTTAGTGGAATTTCTGTATGTGTGATTGTGTATGTGTATCTGCATCTGAATATGTGCTTGCACTTTCCTTTGGCTTTTCTCTCTCTCTCTCTCTCTCTCTCTCTCTCTCTCTCTCTCTCTCTCTCTCTCTCTCTGTTCTGTCCTATTTTGGTTTGTTTTTATTTTAGTATTAATTTTTTAGATACCTGCTTGTAAGAATGGGAATGGGTTTGGCAGGTGGGTGGGATCTGGGAGGAACTGGGGGAGGGGAAACTGTGATCTGAATATATTGTATTGGAAAAATCTATTTTCAATAAATTTTAAAATGGGTGCAGTTGCCTCCCGCCCTAGGCTGAGCCCATTTCTCATTGATTTGAGAGTTGGGCGTCTGGCTTGAGCTGTGTTCTCTCCCTTCTCTCTCACTGTAGACTACTGTTTTCCAAGGTGAAGTTGGAGTCACTCTGCCGGGGCCCAGATGAGGCGTTGCTCACTTGTAAGCACATGTTACAGATATGGAAATCCTGCTATAACCTCACCAACCCCAGGTAAGAGGCCACTGGTGCTTGTTTTGTGTTGTGTTGACATGGGTATTTGCAAATTAGAGCCATCTCCTATGGGCATTTACCAGGCATTAACTGTCACTCCCCTATACCCTAGGCCTCCACAAATGGTGGATAATAATGATGAAGTCTTAGTTACCGTTCTATTGCTGTGAAGAGACACCATGACCACAGCAACTCTTATAAAAGGAAAACATCTAGTTGGGGCTGGTTTACAGTTCAGAGGTTTGTTGTCATGGTGGGAAGCATGGCGGCACGCAGGCAGACACAGCGCTAGAAAAGGATCTGAATCAGCAGGCAGCAGGGGGACAGAGTGAGCCACCAGGTCTGGCTCAGAGCCCACCCCCACAGTGACACATGTCCTTCCTCCAACAAGGCCACACCTACTGCAGCCTTCCTAAAAGTGCACTCCCTTTGGGCCTGCTGGGGGCGGGGGCATTTTCATTCAGCCACTACAAGGAGCTTCATACTTCTCCATGGCTGAAATCTCTAAGTCATGGGGTTCTTTCACCTCCTCGTTCCTATCCCATAATGACCCATGAATGCCCCATAATAATGCATTCACAAATGCTTTCTCTCTTCAGCCTCTGACAAGCCTTGCCATCTTTCTAAAAACTGATGTGTAGATTGATCAGTGATATTGTTGTTCTTTTGCTTTGCTATCGCCTATGAAATGCAAATACAAGACTCGGCGCCTATGTGGATTTTATTGGTAGAGAAGAGAGAAAAAGGGGATAGCTGGTGGCCAACCCAAAGCAGGAGAGAGGAAGAGAGAGAAAGAAAGAGAGAGCAGAAGAGGGAGAGGGAAAGAGTGGGAGAGAGAGAGAGAGAGCAGAAGAGGGAGAGGGAGAGAGAGAGACAGCAAAAGAGGGAGAGAGAGGGAGAGAGAGAGAGAGCAGAAGAGGGAGAGGGGGGGGGAGAGAGAGAGAGAGAGAGAGAGAGCAGAAGAGGGGGAGAGAGCAGAAGAGGGGGAGAGAGCACTCTCCTTGCTTTAAAAAGGGAGTCCTCTGTGCAGCCAGGTACCACATGACATAGTGATGACATGGCCATGAGTGTCCCGCCCATCGTCAGGGGGCGGGGTCAGCAAACTGCATGTTTCCAACAAACATACTCCAAATGAGCTTCCTACAATAATAGAAAGGGTCTGTGTCAATAGCAGGCCGCATCCTGTTAAGACAGGAAGTCACTGTGAACACAGTTAAAAATAATTTTGAAGAAGTTAAAACTATGATTCATACAAATATAGAATAAACACATATTGAAGTTTTTATTAACTTCACTCATTTGTGAAGGAGCCAGTACAAGTTAAGATCCATTCAAAGAAGGATTTGAACATGTGTACAAGCAGAAATGCTGAAATGAATTTACAAAGAGATGAAAAAGTAGTAAGTATAATATTCCATCATTATAAGATGATGGAATATATTTTGTGGTGTTTTCTTTTCAAGTGTATACCCCCCCCAAGTAAATTTTTCATAAGCCTTTTCTACAGGTTGACTTCTACCCTCAGAGCTGTGTAGTGCCTAAGTTAACAGGCAGTCAAAGATGCTACCCTTTGAGCCAGCAGATCTGTGGAAAAACAGCCAGACAACCCCAGCAGTCACCAGCAAACACCCCATAACCCATTTGCCGTGAGTCTGGGACACATTTCCAGAGGAATCTAGCAGAGTTCTTTGATGATTCAAGTGACTGCCCACAACTCAAACACTTGAGCTTTCTTATGTTCATGGCAAGGTGTATGGATGTCGTGTAGTAAGCCCTAAAGAGTCAGGAGGCAGATATGATGTCATTTGGTGGTAACAGGAGTGTAGGAGGCAGACAAGTAGGCTGGTGACCATGGCCTACAGAGAGGAAGGTGGCTGTGAGTTAGGCTGTGATGATGGGAAATGGAAACTTTGATTTTTTTTTTTTCTTTAACAAAAGTTTCTTCAGTTGAACAGGTTGTGTTAATACTGTAATTCTAATTCTGGGAAAGTCAGGAGGGTCGCTGAGAGTTCAAGACCAGACTAGACAGCATGATGAGTCCTAGACTTGGAGAGTCTTGGCCCTATGACCCACCCGAAGCACACACCGCCTCAGCTGGTGCCCTCCGTGCTGGAGCCCATAGCCCATCTTTTGCCTGTACTGCCTTTAGAAAGGAGAAAATAAACCATCAGCTTTCTCTTTGCCAATTTCCCTCAGTTTTCCACACCTCTCCCACCTCCCCACATTTCCTCCCACTTAGCAACCAAGAATATTGAATGTGCAGGGAAAAAAAATAGCAGAATTGGAAAGCCTTTAAAAATACCTAACCAAGTGCCTGGGCTGTGCCCATACTTTTCTTTCCTTGAAAGACCTTTTAGGGCCAGGGCAAGGTGTTCCTGCCCTGGGGAGGAGCTGACCCCTCCCAAAGCCTTGGGTGTGGGGCACAGGCAGAACAGCCACTCACTGCAGTGCTCCTTATGTGTTTGTTTCATTTTCTCAGGCTATAAATAAATGTTTCTCGGCAGCCCTCACCATTGCACAGATTTAGGCATGCTTGGGCAGCTGGGGTGACAAGTGGCATGCATGCAGAAAGAGGGCTAGTTCTACAGAGCTGGCTCATTTCAAGGCCCCAGATACAGCAGCACAGGACCAGCAGCATCCAGGCTGTCTTTAGGTAACATGGACTTAGCACAAGGCAGAGTCGTGATGAGAGGTATGTGAGAAGCATCCTTTACTAAAAATAAATAAGTTGGAAACTGAGCAGAAAGATCTTTACAGGAAGCAGTTGGTGTCTGTCCAGAGAAAGTGCCACATGCCTGACTCCACTGCCCTTGCCCCTGCCAGCTTAGCTATGGTGGCCCCTTGCTCCCCCTGTCTAGGTTTCCCCAGACTCCCCCAGGCCCTAGCATATCCTTCCAGAGGCTCAGCACAGGACCTGTCGCTCTAAGAGGCAGTGGAGGAGTGGCCAAATTGAGAATAACCACTGTGTTCTCAGCAACTCCTTCCATCTTTATTTTTGCTTGAGGGAAATCATAATAGAAGCCGGCTGCTGAGCTGAGCCTAACTGTACCAGTAGGGTTCCACCTGCCGTTGGAGGATGCAGTTCCTGCTTTGAGCAGAGTGGGTGGATGTTTTCTCCAGCATGCATTTGGTGAAGCGCTGCCATTTTAGGGGCCGGCTTCCCCTTTCCTGGGTCTGGAATTTTTCCTGCTTTTAGGATAGGCTATGTCTCAGGTTTTATCTTCTCTCCCTTAGTAAAGAACAAAGCCCCCTCAGTTCTCTGCAGTGACAGCATGAACCTGACTAGAATCTCACCAGAAATGTCCCAGCATTCGGAATCCCAGCATGTCAGCCAGGGATGGCAGTAGTTCCTGTCACTGAGAACTCCCCTGTGCCAGCACCACACTGGGCCATTCGTGCACTGCCTTCGGTCCCTGCATTGGCCTGCAAGATAACTTCTGTTGGCTACTTCGGAGGAAATAAAGTTGAAGCTCAAGGAGCCTGTACGTGCCCAAGCTTTCCAACTCAAATATACAGTAGAGCTGCCGTCAAACCAGAGGCTGTCTGACGCCAAAGCTCCATCCAGGACCAAATGCTGCCCCTGTCGATGGCAACCCGTTTCCCTCTTCTCTTTAATCGTCAGTCACGTCTTTTCCCCTCTGATTACTGCCACCTGAGCTATCTCTGTCATTAGCCATAGGTTGACATCTTCATGACTGAAGAAGCTTGTTTTCTTCCTATCTCTACTTCAGATTTAAAGCTGACACACAGATGTGTGTTTTCCTCCCTTCAGCCTTGCTAGTAATCATCAACATTTTGGTGGGGCTTTTTTATTTTTCAGAACATGCTCTCATTCTGTCTTCAGAAAGCTGAATCATGTGGACAAATGCCATGTTGCATCGGACTCATTTTACTCTTGCAAAAAGTGAGGTTCAGAAACACTGAGAGCCTGTGTGGTCATCATGACCCAAGCCTAAGACCCTAGAGAGAGGCAGGGGTCCTGTCTTAGTCAGGGTTCCGTTGCTATGAAGATTCACATGAGCACAGCAAGTCTTATAAGAGAAAGCCTTCAAATTGGGTTGTTTACAGTTTCAGAGGTTTAGTGCATTGTCATCGAGGCCAGGGGTGGGGTGAGGTGCATGGCGGCATGCAGGCAGACATGTACAGAGTAAATGGGAGTTCTGCATCCGGATCCACAGACAGCAGGAAGACTCCTCCACCTCAGTTGGGCTTTTGAAACCCCAAAGCCCACCCCCAGTAACACACATCCTCCACCAAGGCCACACCTCCTAACCCCTCTCAAATAGTGCCACTCCCTAATGACCAAGAATTCAATTCCATAAGCCTATGGGGGCCATTCTGATTCAGACCAACACAGCCCACTCCCTGGCTCCTATAGGCTTTTAGCCTGTATTTTAATGCAAAAAAAAAAAAAAAAAAAAAAATACGTGAAGTCCAACTTAAAAAGCCCCATAGTCTATTACAGTCTCAACACTGTTTAAAAGTCCAAAGTCTCTTCTGAGACTCAAGGCAATCTCTTAACTGTAACCCTCCTGTAAAAGCCAAATCAAAAAGCAGATCACATACTTCCCACATGTAATGGCACAGGATATACATTATCAGTCCAAGAAGGAGGAAAGAGAGCATGGTGAGGAAATACTGAACCAAAACAAGACCGAAACCCTCCTCACAGCCTCTGCTGTGGTTTCTATCCACCCGGCTCTTAGATGCAGTATATATTGTGTGCTGCACACTTTAACAGGAGCTGGAGAGAGGCGAGGCTGTGATAGGAACCCAGGGTTCTGCCTCCTGGTCCACTTCCACCACCACCTTTCCTTTAGCCTCTGTGTTCAGCCTCTCTGCAGCTATGGAAGACAGGATGGGTTTCCAAGCGAAACTTACAGTTCCAATTTTAACCACTGTTTTCCATACTCGGAATTCCCAATCCTGACAGGGAATAGTAATTCCCTGGAAGTGCACATATATGTGTGTAGACATTTCCAGCTTATACACCATGGACTTGGAGAGCCTTCTGATCTCCTCCCCCGAAACTACCTCTTAGCACCACTAACCAGGAGTGGTTTTCCATCTTTCCTGCCGTCTACAGTCTCTGGGAGATGTGCCAGGCTGAGAAGTGAGGTGAGAGGATGAGTGGTTCATGAGAGGTACCCAAGGAGAGATAATCCCAAAGGGAGAAGGAAAATGGCTTCTAAGTCAGCGAGAGGGATGTTTCTAAGGAAAAAAAAAAAAAAAAACACTCAATATGGAAGTGAAAACATCTCAATTTTGAGTGATGCATAATTACATGTGCCATATTTAAGGGGACAGTAGAAGGCAGACTGAGGGATATACCCAAATGTAGTTGCTCCGCTGATGAGGGGAGATGGTCTTGCATCGTTATCAGTGATTATCGTTGCAATTGGGATTTCTAATATTTGAAGTAGGAAGCCCTTAACTTCCCACATCTCCCATAGTTACACCAGGAGGCCAGGGGTAAACTTTCTCTGGGAACTCACCACACGTAATAACCCAGACAAATGTTTATAGGGAGCTAAGTTTCTGACCCTTGGCATGTGCCTGGGAGTGATAACTCTCCAGGATGCTCCTTCTACATACACTTTCCACCCTTACCCAGTTCTGTGTAGGAAGATAATCTTTCCCTACGTCATCTGGCCGGAGAAGTCACCGAGGTACAATGGCCCTGCTCAAAGTGATGACTCATTAGTGGCAGACATAGGCCCAGATCCCTATCCAGCTCCAGGAGCCCAGCTTTGGGGTCCTTCCACAGCATAGCACATGGCAGCCAAGCTCATGCTCTGAGACTTGGTGAGATGGCATCCTGCAGCACGCCCAGTGTAGTGTAGTTCACTGGACGCCTAGGCAGGTCCTTCCTTTGCAATATTGATACCTCATGTGTTCCAGATTCCCTTATATACTGAGACAAAGCCTTCTGAAAACTTCCTGGATGTGGCCATTGCAGTATTCAGAGCATTAACCCTTAGTGATCGTTTATGTTAATGACACTACATGGACAGACCTGTATTAGAAACAGTGATTGTCTGCTCAGGCTTTTGCATTGTCTTCTGCTAAGGGAGATTTTTTTGTGTGTGTGTCCTAGTGTGGAAATAACTAATAGTGCAGCTTCCAGCAAGCCTGTATGAATGATGTAGTAAGTGCAGGCTGACAGTCTGTGCTGAGTGACGCTCCCTCGGCTTCCTGTGCATCTCTAACTACATCTCTAGACGTGGAAATTGCTGCCTGTAAGCTGTGTTAAGGTTCATAACGACTCTTGTTTGCTGCTTTCAAGCAACAACAGCTGTGCACAGGAAGGAAACTGTGTCCCTTTATCGTAGATTTCAAATGTCTTAACAGAAAAAAAAAGTCACTCCTAGCACTCCAGAGTTTATCGTTATCATGATAAGAAAAAAAAAATGATAATTTCTACCTACTTCATAGATTGGGTCGTAGACTGTATGAGCTAAGGTCCGTTAATGCTTCATCTCTGTTCAGCCTGCAGTGGCTGCCATGGGCTGGTAAGCGGTGCCAAGCCTGTTTTGTAGGCCAAGCTAGAGAAATGGGTGTGAGAAATCTGGGCAGTGCTGGAAGCTGGTGAGATGCCAAACCCTGCTGTGTTTTCCCCAAGTCCCCTCTGGCCAGCCTTCTAAACTCAGGAAAGCCAGAGGGCTACAACCCTGCTGTGTCTGACTCCTTGGAGCACCCACACCACCTATTCCTGGTGTACTAAGTGGGAATATTATCCATATAAGGGGTTTCAGGTTGATCTGGGATACACTCAAGTTCATGATTACACTGGAAAGCAAGGACCAGGAACCCTCAAATCCAGCAGCTGCCCTGGGAACTATAGGAGTCTTGAGAAATCATAATTGTCCTAGAAATTTGAACATACTTGGTCTGGATGAAGCCTTGACTCTGCAGAATGTTGGAAATGTTCTGGGTAATTTCTCTCATGTCACTGCAGAGTTCAAAAGCCCTGGTGTGTTTGGTAAAGACCTCCTGGAGGGTAGTGTGTTAGGAGCAGGATGAATTCATTCCTAAGTCTCATGACACAGGATGCCAGTCATTCTCTCTCAGTCAAAAGGACAAAGGAACTGGCAGGAACATGTCCTCACCTCTCCTCTCTTCTTCCTTCCCCTCCCCTCCCTTCTCATCTCTCCTCTCTCCTCCCCTCCCTCCTCCCTCTTTTCCCCCTCCTTCCTTCCCCCCTCTTTCTTTCTCACTGTCTTCCATTGTGTAAAGGATGTACATGTAACCAGGTGACATACACACACCACAGCACATCCGTGGTGGGCAGAAGGCAATTTTCAGGAGCTGGCTCTCCCCTCCCAGCTTGGCCTGGGGACCAAACTCACTGTGAGGCTTAGGGAACAAGCATTTTACCCACGGAGCCACCCACTGGCCCAGTCTTCTGTCATGTCTTATAATGACACAAGGATGGGTGGGTATCACTGGGGCTGTATGTGATGCGCAGCACTGAAGCCAAGGCTGCAGGGTACCTTCGGATGTGGAAGGCTATGAGGAGCTTCCGGACACATGTAGGTATCCCTGTGCTTCAGCTTTCCTGCCGGTCTGATCCTAGTCTTTTGGGTGACTGACATTTACAGTGTGTTTTGCAGTGACTCTGGACGTGGGAGCAGCCTCTTAGATAGAACCATCGCTGACAGACGACAGCTTAATACAATCACATTGCCAGACTTCAGCGACCCCGAGACAGGTGAGAATCAAAGGCCAGAGTGGGGACAAAGAGCAGAAGGTGGGGCCAGGCGCTGAGTTGGGTATTTGAGATTGTCAGGCCCCAGGAGGAGGGTGTGGGACGAGGGCTGGGGAGAGTGTGGGAACGGGCAAACAGCCGGACACTCAACCGTGGTGTACTTCTTCAGTCTCGTTTTCTGGCGTTGCTTTACAGTGAGGAAAGTAATATTAGCCCAGATTGACTCTTCAGTCTGGTTCCCCGTGCTCCGGGGACTTTACCTTTGAAACTACAATTAGTTGCTTTCTGTGTGCACCAGGTTCCTCTCTGCTCTGTCTGCTGTAGGCTTCTGCCCAGGTTGACATCAGCCATCTGACTTCCAGTCAAATGCATACATAAACACATGCGCTTCCCACAGAAGGACCTGCTGTGGGGGTGGCGGCAGCGTCTCGGCTGCTAATTCTACTGTCCCCACGTGGTGGCCCATAGCACTTAACTGCCTCTGAGCAAATGTTTCTACTTGGCTGGTAAAGGCCTCTGGGGGTAGTGTGCTCCGTGTTCATGTGCCCACGGCTCCCTGGGTGAGGGAAGTAAGCACACCTCCCTCATTTTCATATCTGCAAACAGCCAGTTCCAGTAGCAATGCTGGGTTGCCATGCACAATCTGGGGACTCCACAGACCCACAAAACATAATGAAATCCACTCTGTTTCAAGCCTTAGAGGTAGTTCTGGAACACCATGGGAACCAGCTTTTGCCACTTCTCCCACACACACCCAACAAGGGGCACTGCAAGCCTTAGTCTCTATGTGGCTCTCCTGGACTTTTATGGGCAAACTTCACAGGAGCCTCAGGGTCTCTTTCCTGTCCCTGTGCCACATCCCAGCTCCTGACAACCTCTGGAAATTTCACCCTAGATAGGTGGTAGGAATGTGCTGGAGCCTGGTGGTGCTCCCAGAACCCATCTCATGCTTTTGCTGACTCATTCCTTCCAAGGCTCCAGATTCAGTGTCAGCCTAAGAAGTTCCATCCTAAGACCCTGGCCCTGTTTTAATGAATGTTGGACACGAGAAATGACACAAAACGTGGCTTGATAGAGTTGACCTGGCCAGCAAGTACTGTTTACAGGCAGACAGGTATGACCACAGACTAGCCTGTGGGCACAGACTCCAAGGCAAAGCCCTGCCTTGTAGATATAGTCATCCCAGAGGCCTTTTAAGGCCTTTATAGAAAGGAATGGTCAGACTGTCCACTCTAGTCAAAATGAGCTGAAGCTGGGGCAAGGAGAGAGGAATGCCAGGGACATTGACTGTGGCCACTGCGGAATTTAAGCTGATTCCAAAGAACTGCTATGGCTGTGAGGCCTGTCCTCCCCCCGGGCCTCTGCCTCAGCATCCCATGAGAGCAGTCATACTAGATCAAAGCATCCTCTTTGGGTCCCAAGACTTGAATGCTATTTATCAATAACAGAGAGCCTCAGACAATGAATAAGGCCCCTTTTCTTGCTGCCCTCTGCTCCTAGGAACGTCTTTCCTGGGACTCTAAGGAACGCATATTCTGCAGGATCAACCTCAG
The DNA here is from genome assembly GCA_030556225.1 of Cricetiscus sungorus. Lineage (NCBI taxonomy): Eukaryota > Metazoa > Chordata > Mammalia > Rodentia > Cricetidae > Cricetiscus > Cricetiscus sungorus. The sequence goes on from JANBXA010000588.1 coordinate 11,888,447, forward strand.
GTGCCCCGTTGTCCAACATGTGACCCTGGTAAAAGTCCCTTACTCCAAGGAAATCCAAGTGTCTGGAGTTTGGGCTCGGGTTCCTGTGTCCCTACCAAACGGCAGTGGAGACCCCCCACCCCCCAGACACAGACCTGTAACTATCTTGTTGAACTACGTAAATGAACCCTCCAAGGCCCCTTTTGTCTGATCTGCTATGGATCTGTGCTATTTATACAGCACGGTATAACCAGTAGACCAGGGATCAGAAGACTTCGCCTTCTCAGGGGAAGTCCTGCCATTGGGCATAAAACACTCTGAACTGATAGCATAAGTCAGAATTAGGAAGGTTCATTTGCCTAGAAGGGGAAACGATGCCTCTGTCTTGATTGACAGAAGGCAGTTTTCTTTAGTTTGGTTCCTTGTGAGGTATCTGGCAGCACAGTTGCCATAGCCCCACACACCTTTGTAGATGGCCTGTCTACCTCAGCTGCCCATAGATTTTATATCTTCCCCCATTTTTATTTCATTTCAAGAGAAAACAGAACTTGTGATTCAAATTGCAAAGCTCACTTGAAGTGTGCCGTGGAGAAGCTTCTGTTTCCATGGTGCACCTCTGTTACCACCCCCTTTCCCATGGCAGCCATCCGTTTACCCTTCAGAATAAGCACGTGCGTTATTTCCTGCCCCTTACAGGAGCAGTCACTTCTGTGTACGCTCCGCAGTCCTGGCGTTCGTCAGTTCCCAGCACATCCCTAGACACTGCCCTCATTCTGTTTCAGAGCTCTGAAGTAATCCATGACCCCTGTTCTTCCATTCTGCGCTCTCACCCAGCCAGCACTATCGCAGGCGTTTTCTTCCTTGGCTCATGTGTTGCTGGCAGGGGCTTAGCTGATTCTGAGCATCCACTGCAGCATTGTTCTTCAGTAAAGATGAGCTACAGAGGAAAGAAAACTGGAAGGTCAGCATGGCGTTAGTCTAGCTGGGGTGGCTCTAAGATCATTGTGTCTGGGAGAACCAAGCTGACAGGTGGCAGTGTGTTTTCAGTCCCTGCCATGCCTGACGCCTGTCTTCCTAAATCCCAGGGCATCTGACACAAGCAAAGTCACACAGTGCTGACATCAGAAAGAGGCATGGCTAAAGCAATAGCAACTTTCCGTTGTCTTGATCCTGCCACTCTGGGGCACGGAGCACACAAACTCCCTTCAGAAGCTGTACATCGTCTTGGTCTGCATTTTGTTTTCTCTAGAATTCAGATGTACCAGACTCGAGATACTAATATAATGAATTCCAAATGTATAACTGGGTTATACATTGTACATACATATATGTATGTAAATATATATATGAATGATAAGAACTTTTAAACATTCTGATTATACATTCCTGGACATCACACAGTGTAGACTCAGTGTTCTTGGTCCCAGAAGTGGTTGATTAACAGAAATCTGCTTTTGCAGCTCTGCAGTCATCCATGTGCAGATCTCTGGAAGAACATGCTGGGTATTGGCATGCATAAGCTTTGGCCCAGACACGTCCACCCCAGCTAGCAGAGTGGAGTTACGTTTTACTAAGCAGACAGACAGGTACTATGAAAGCCCCAGTTACAGAGCATTAAATCCCTTCTGCTGCCCCTGACTTCACTTCAACCACCGACTGGGCCCCAACCAGCTAAAAGGCTGACTCAGTGGAGTGACAGTTTTGAAACTTGAGTTGTTGCCTTCCCTTTGGAAGAGGTCCTGAAATGAAGGGGGGGGGGGGGACTTTTGTTTCTTTTGCCTTTGAAATAGGATGTGGAGCTTATCTTTAATCCTTGGTAGACATCACCAGACATCTATCCAAAGCAAAATAGCTTTTAACCAGAAAGCCGGGTGCCTTTTGTTTGGGTCGGTCTCTGGTTCAGCTGTGGTGGGCTTTGTGGGGCCCGTAGACCACCACCGCCTTATAGTACCCCACATATACCCTGCTGTCGGGCCTGAGAGCTGCAATACAAGCTTCCTTTCCAAAGGGCCAGCCATTGCACACAAGAGACCACCCAAAAAGCTTAAGCATTCCATTGTCACAAGACTGGGACCATGACATGCCATGGCACTAAGCCCACTGCACCTTGGGAAACTTGAGTTTTCAAGTGGACATTATATAAGTGCTTCTTAGAAAAAAACCAATCTGTGGAAGGAAGGTCAAGAAGGGGAGAGTGCCGTGCAGAAGGCCCTGCGTGCTGTAGGTAAAGATGGCTCGTTTTCAGCAGCTCGCTCTGCTGAATCTGTGCCCAGGTAAATCAGAATTATTTTTACTCTGTGATCTTGCAGAGCAATTAAATAACCAGTGGAAAACAGATTTGTTTTATTCGAAAAGCACTTGTATCCTATTCAAGTAGAGGGATGACTGTTATTAAGTGACCTCATTTTCTTTGCAGCTTATGTGAGTATATTAAAAGCTAGTTTATTTTTTCTTTGTGTTGTTAAAGGTTTTTTTTTTTTTTGTGCTCTCATTTGTTTTCTCTCTTTCACTTTTTAGTGTCAGACTCCTCTTCTTCCTCTCTCTCAAGAACCGAATCTCCTCTCCACCTGTTTGTGTCTTCTCCTCTTCATTCTCATCCCAAACCTGACATCTTTGTGTGGCCCCCTGCTGCTCATTCATTCAGTGACCCAGGTCCCCACCGGGAACCTTCACTCTGTAAACATGGTTTTTTCCTTTCTTCTTAGCCGCCCTTCATTTGCCTGGTGTGTTGTTTCCTGATAATCTTCCAACTGATAAGCTGGCTAGGGAACCCCAGCAAATGTGTCAGGGAAAGATCTTGCTTATTTGAAAATCCCAAACTGTTGGGGACAGAAAGAAAGCTAAGGCTGCAGATAGTGACCACATTCTAACCTCCCCTGCAAAGTGACAGACGTGGTGTCCCCAACAAAACAAGTGAAGCTCTTCCAGAGTGTTCCTTCTAGTTCCTGGGTCCTCCTGTGCTTTCCTGGAGCAGGTATGAAAGCCAAGTCATGGCCTGGGGAGATAGCTCTGTTGACAAAGTGCTTGAGGCACAAGCACGAAGACCTAAGTGTGGTCCCAGCACCCACTTAGGGCAGGGCATGCCATGGTGAGCCAGTAACAGTGCTGGAGGGGCAGGGACTGCAGGTTGCTAAGGCTCAGTGTCCAGCCAGCCTGTCAATTTGATGAGTTCCAAACCAGTGCAAGACCCTGTCTTAAAAAGCTGGGCAGTGGTGGTACATACCTTTAATCCTAGCCTGGATAATGTCTGGAGGTAGAGGCAGGTGATCTCTTTGAATCCCAGGATAGCCATGGCTGCTACACAGAGAAACCCTGTCTTGAAAAACCAAAACCTCAAGGTAGGCACCTGACATGGCAGCACAAAGGGTGTGATGTACACCTTTAATCTTTGTGAGGCTGAGGCAGGCAGCTTGAGGATAGTCTGGTCTACAAAGCAAGTTCTGGGCCAGCCAGGACTACTTAGTGAGACCCTGTCTCAAAATAAAAGAAAACCAGATAGATACCTCACCTGAAACTATCTCTGCCCCTGTCAAACACATGCACTTACACATATGTGCGCGACACACACACACACACACACACACACACACACACACACACAGGCACACAAAAGAAAAAGGCAAGCTATACTTTTTTGCAAATAATTTAATCCTAAAAATGTCTACATTTCAATTTAGAAGTTAATTAATTCCAACTGCATCTAACAATGAAAGCCATAATCTAAAGATGACATTTGCCTGCCTATCAACATAGAATAGAAAGCTTTGAGAGCTCCACTTCCGGAACCTTCCCCTCTGAGGCCAGAGCCAGCGGCCCCAAAGCACATTTGAAACATGGTGCTGGAAAGAAGAAAGGTGAGGGTTTCTGTTATGAGAGTGTGTAGTGACTGGAGAGCATCTTTGCCTAATCTTGCTTTTAAATAATACAGAAATTTTGAAAGTCTATTTTAGGAAGTTTCAGGACATGTCAGTTAAAAAAAATCTCATATTAAAATGAAATGCACTGGTTGGTGAAATCTTTAAAGGGACCTAAATATGGTGCTCACCAGGGGAGCCTGTCCTTGCTTTCCTTTAGTCATTTATTTACTGTTCACTTCCCTGCCAGCATGCCCGCAGATCTAATCTGTGTCTGTGATTTATAAGGCTCATCTCTGTTCCAAATGCTGAACAAAAGCCCATAACAGGGCTGCTGCCAGGAAGAGCCACTTTGTCTGGTGTCACTTTATTGGCTGGTGCTGTTATGTAAGCCTCCATGCAGGTCAGGGACAAAGGGTCATCCAAAGTCACGTTCACAGCAGCGGTGAACCTTGACCTCACTCATCTACATACGGCATATTCCCAGCGTTGCTCTCAGGGCAACCCCAATTCTATGAAGTGAAAACTAAAGATGCTATTTTTAAACTGTTTATGTTACCTTTTTATCCACCTCAGAGCAGCATTCTCTCTTAATACAGTGCCTAGGGGCAATTGCCAGCTTTGATTTTTCAAGGGAAAAAATGCTTTTTCTCTAGCATTGGCCTTTGTTGAGGTTTTTTGTGTCTTAAATGCAGTCCTGTGGTTCTAGAATAATGTTATATGTTTCCACTGCCCATTGTTTACACAGAAAACCCACCAACTTCTGCACCCTGCCAATTTTTATCATCCTGGGAGCCCTGCGTTTCTTCTGAAGTCCTGGCCCTTCCAGTAGCCCTTCAAATCAAACTAATTAGTAAATTGTTGGAGCACCCACTGGGCTTTCTGCTAACCATGACATGTCCTGACCAGGGCTCTGTGGTTATTCTGAGTGAAGCCATGAGCCGTTGTCCCACCCTCAGGGAGAGCCTGGCTGGTAAGCCCAGGGATCTTCCTTCCTTGTAGATGCTACTTGTTAGTTTAAGAAATGAAACCACGGATAAATAGTTTGTTGATCTAATTGTAAAGAACTCCCATCCTCTTTCCTAGCAATGAAAACCAACCTATCCCTGCACTTTGATGGACATGGGGTTAGAGTTAATGTGTGGGGGGATCCAGAACCTGCTGGCTTCATTGTTTTTCCCTTCCTTTTAAATTTCCTGCTCTGGAAACAAACACATAGCATGAACTGGTCAGTTTCCATGTGCTGGGTGAGCATGTCAGGGTAGAGGGTAGATGTCTGATTGGCCTTTCTTTACTTGAAAACAAAGTCATTGTTAGTGGAAAAATAAAACCCGATTCCAGCCAGCCAGACTTACAGTTGGAAGGTTATTAGAGCCTCCTTTGCTTTCTTAGCTTTACTTTTGAGTTTTCAACTGTTTTGTTTCTTGGTTTTAATTTTTGGTTTGATCTGTTGTCCCAAGGCAACTCTCCAGAAGCACACTTTCATGGTTTTCCCTCCCTCTTTTCAGTTAGTAAGTAGCCTTCCGCTCTGTTAACCCTGCGAGGGTCTCCAGAGTCACGCCTCCCTCCACTGTTGAATGTGTGCTGTGGGTTTCAATGCTGGGAATGCTGGGATTGTGTGATCATCTCACAGCCACCTGCTTGCCTGCTCTGCCTCGGGGGCACACTCCCTGACTCCAGGGCTAACCCTAGGGAGGCTGTGCTTCCTGAGGACTACAGAGGGTGAAGAAGTGCCTCTGCACAGTGGAGTGGGCGGGAACTACACCCTCCCTCGGCTCTCCAGGCTCTCCAGGCTCTCCAGGCTCTCCAGGCTCTCCAGGCTCTCCAGGCTCCCTGCGGGATCTGGAGAGCCGGCTCAGCAGTTACGCAAGAGCACTTCCTCCTCTTCTGGAGGACTCAGGTGGCTCACTGTGGCCTGAAACACAAGCTCCAAAGGCTCTGATGCTCTCTTCTGGCCTCCGTAGTCATGGAAACATGTGGCTGGCGCAGCGCACACACACACACACACACACACACACACACACACACACACACACACGCGCGCGCACCAACCCATAATAGGAAACAGGTGCATTTTGGTGTTTTCATTACATTAAAGCTCACCATAAAAAGGATTTTTTTTTTTTTTACCACCAGGCCCCTTTAACACCAAGCTTCTCTGAGAAAGTTTTTTTTTTTAAATCTGATTTTCCAAAAACTAAACTAGATTAAAACCTTCAACAGTTGCTTCACTTGAGACTCGTTACATTTATACAAAAGTCCTAAGGAGTTTTCATAAAAATACATCAAAATCTGAGGCGAGCCAGAGGAAGATCCCTCTTCTTCTGTAAAAATGTAAACGTAATACTCTCATTACATGCACCTGTGTGATTTGGCAGTGATTGACCCTGAGCTTGAGGCCCATCCACGTGCCTGGAGAGGTAGCCCTGGAGGAGACTCCCAAAGCAAGGGGCTCTCCAGATGGAAAGACTGGAAGACGCTGGGTGGGGCTGAGAGCCAGGGCTCCCTCCACACCGCCCCTGTCTGAACTCCAGAGCCCCTGCTCTCAGGGACTCTGCCGGTTGCTATGGGGGAGAAAAGAGTGTGGAGTTTCATTCCCCTCTCCAAACATGTAATAAAGTCAACAAGGCTGACTGGGGCTCTGGGCTCCAACTTTCCACTGCCTGGTTGTGAAAGGCTCTGTTTGGGAGTAAATCCCCTGGAGAGGAGAATAAACAGAATGAGAGAACTTAGACCCAAATCAGATAGGAAGAGATCTGAAGATAGAAATGGGTCTTTACTTTCCATCATATCCAAAATTATCGCTATTCCAACAATAGTGATGATTTTACATCCCCAGACATTAATGACTATCACAATCTGAAAGCGAATAGTCAAATGGAATATTTTACCCTTTAATCCTCATTGATAAAGCAGATTAAAAAAAACATATGTATGAAAACATTAATGATAACCCCCGCTATTTTGAGACATTTACCTGATAGATACAATGTTTTTCAAGTGTAACCAACCTTCCTTTGGTATTTATATTTAATCAATATTCATGTAACACAATTTTCCTTAATTAGTCTGTGGCTGAATGGGATTATAAGCAATTAGCAAGTCCGTATAGAAGTGGGTGTCCAGACAGGGCAACGCTAAGCCTGGCAGGTGTCCCCCATGACACTACAGTCACCAGTAACTATGCCAGGCTCAGAACAGCCTCCCAGGGAGAGGGCACTTAGTAGCTGTGAGTGAACGTGCAGTGGGGTGGGTGGACCTCCAGGGGATCATCTGCCCGCTGTAGTCCTCCAGAAGGCACTGTCTAACCAGAGCCACCCATCTGGAACACCCGACAGCTGGCATTCTCAGGCATGCTTGTGAATGGCTTCCTTCATGCTTCTGTGTGACTGCTTGGCCCACCAGCCTTGGCACAACTGCTTCAGCCATGCATGTCCCCGGGAGGTGACAGAGCCCTGTCCCTGCTTTTCCTCAGAAAAGAGCTTCTCCTTCGGGATAAGATGTTTTGTCTGTGTTGACTGTTAAAGTGGCTGGAAAACTGGTTCATCTTGGAGCTGTGGCTGTGGCCACCTAATCTGTCTTCACTCTGGGTAAAATGGAAGTTCTACTAAGAACAGTGGTCTGTTTGTTAGAGGAACCCAGTGGGAGGCAGTGTGGACTGTGTGGATCAGTGAGAGGCGGCAGTTGCGCAGTAAGCTGCTGTGGCCCTGGCCTCGCTGTCACACTGACAGACGTGCCACAGAGAGGGGAGATGGTGATGCTCACAGACAGGGAAGATGTACAGTAACCCGGCAGAGCCGTGGCTTCACAAAAGGCAGCCACACCGACCTTAACCCCTGGGGACTGTGGGGAGAGAACCAAAACTCTTATGTAAAGCAAGCGTGCAGGTAATGTGCCTAATTTGGTGGCGGAAATAGGAGTGGCCTCTCTCGTCTCTACTTCCTCCAGAATTTGGGAGCTGTGGCTAATCTCGTGAGAACGTGCTGATGTGGAGGAGGCCGCAGTCGCCAGCAGGCTGCAGTGTCGGGCAGATGTGCTCCCAAGCCCTGTCTTAAGAGACGGTTTTTTTCTAATAAAATGAGAATTATTTCAGCAGGCTGACTGGCAGAATACTTAGTCATTCAGATTGCTGTTGAGAACTCGGGGTCTTTAGGGGAAAACAAAAACCAGACACGTGCCCTCGATCTTTACTCTGATTGTTCCAGGGCACAGCTTCCAGGTGATGGACAGAGCAGCTGATTGATATAGAACACTGAATCTTTAGGAAACAGAAAAGATGTGAGGAAGGCAGGTATGGGCTGCAGGAAGGAGCAGGAGGCTGAAAGAATGTGGGTGGTGAGTAGGGCGTGGCCGCCTTGCTCCTTCTCTCCCAAATATTCATCACATGAAATAACCCAGGTACCCCACCAGGGCCCGGGAGCAGAGAGCTCCCCAAACCCTGCAAGTGTGTGTCCTGCATGTCGGCTGCTGTCCATTGCTCCTAGCTCTGGGATAAGCACCAGGCCACTGGGTAGACAAGGCTTCATCTTCTCCATGCTGAGAAGACAAGAGAAGAGGAAGGAGCTGCAGGGTTCGTCCAACTACAACCGCTTGCCCCGCAGAGGGGACAGTCACTGAGGGAGCCAGGAAAGGAATGTGTGCCCTTCATTCAGTGCCCCATTTGTGAAAGTACAGGGTGACCACGCCTAAGGAAGCCTCCTGATCTCACCCAACAAAATTGTTGCCTCTAAGGTCCCCTCGAATGGTGATCTCTGGTGGCTAAGAAGAGCTCGTATGTAGTTGCCACATTGAAATCTGTATGAAATCATCACTGGCATCTCTTCACATAGGTGCCAAGGAGCTTGGCCAAGGCTGCAGCTGAGGAGCGATTGAAGCCAGCTGTTGCCACTACTGAAGGCAGGGTTTCTGAACTCTCAGTGTGGTAGCAAAGCTCGGGAGGAGTTCGGAGCCTGGGTTTGTAGAGGGCTTTCCACCCTTGTTCCTGCTCTCCTCCGCACAGAGGTGGGCCAGTCAGTTCCTAAGATGACACTTAGCCTTTTTATCGGTTGTCCCCGGCAGCCTTTTCAGAGCAGGAGGGGAACAAAATACAAGCCAGGAGCAAAATGGGCCAGGAAATTCAGTTGCCCAGTTTCAGGGCATCTTATCCCTTTGACCATTTGAGCGGTTAGCTCACAAACCTTGGGCTAGCTTTTCAGGTATAGTCTTGCCTGCCTCCATCAGCTCCAGGTGAGCTGATCCTGCTTGCAGCAGCTTCTGCCAGCCGCTGTGTCCTAAGGGAAAGGAAGCTTTATCTCCTCGGAAGGGCATGGCAACTGCAGCACCCGACAGTGTGCCCCTGGGTTGCAGCAGTGATAAGAGCTTCTCAAGTTAGCGTGATAAATAAGAGATGCAGAGCGGCCTGGGCACCGTGCCTGGCTCATCCGTTGAACCTGATAATTTGGAAACATCTCTCCAGAGTCTTGGGTTTCAAGTTGGAAATAAGTCCTTTAGTCTTCCTCCCTTCGGATTCCTTTTCCAAGACACTGGCTCCATTTTCCCCTGGGTCAGGCACAATGTGCATTTGCTTTGGTGAGAAAAGAGGAACCCCTTAAAAATCCCAAGCACCAGCCTTTCAGACTGTGCCCACATAACTCACAACCACGTATATTGTCCCGCTCACCATTTCAGTTCTACCCAGCAGCAGCATGGCTGCTGTTTTGCTGTTTAGTTAGCTGCTCCTCCAAATTCTAACCCCGTGGAAGATGTATTTATTACGTCATTGCAAAGATCAGAAGATGCTAACTTGTGTACTTTGGGCTCTGAATTCTCTAGTATCTAGAGTTGATCACAGCAAGGCTGTCTGCCCACGTGACACATGTAACAAGGAACTGACTGGGATGAGGGAGAGCTAGGTTCCTGATCACCTCCTCCAGCCTCTGTTCAATGGTCTAACGGCATTAAAGGGAGAGCGTCACTACATGACATCAGCCTTTAGTTCTGAGCCTGAGATTTCTACAAGTGTGACAGACACACTGAAAAAGCCCTTGGAAGCAGTGAAGACTAGAGCCTTTCACCCATTTTCAGGAAGAACGGAGCACACCAGCGTGTATTGTCTGAATGTCGTAGAATCTGTGGCCATACCACTCTGAACACACTGACTCATCTGACTGTCATAAAGAGATAGGTCTGTCCACACTATTCCTTTATTTATGCCACAGACATTCACCCAGTACCTAGGATGTGCTGGGCATTGCTGTAATGACTTTGAAAAGGCCTAAACAGAGACACCTTGCTGTCTTTTAGAACCATACAGTCGAGTACAGTACATCTACTTTGAAGCCTGTTGTCTTCCCAGTGACTTGTGTGGGAGCTCTGAGGACCCAGGGCATCCCTTACTGCAGGGTTAGTAGGGGGCTTGCTGCAGCCTTCCTGCAGGAGGCAGCCTTATACCTGGATGTAGAGGTTGGGTTAAAATCAGACATTGTTTGCATCCTGGTTTTGCTTTGGATGGTGACATGACACATCCTGTCTCAACTCTATAACTTACGCAGTGCAAAATGCTACTCACACAGCCTGAAATGTAACATGTTCTATAAAACTGATCACCACCGCTGCCATCATCACCAACACCACTCTCATCATCATCATCAGACCTTAATTCAGAGTGAAATTTATTGTTACACTAAACATTAATTAATTCTGTCACATTAGAGATATTGTGAAGAAAGTAATTTGGACAAGAGTTCAGTAAGAACCATGTAGTTCTTTGTTGAGCAAAAATAAATTAGCTAATCCCAAAATCAACATTAGCTCCTTCAAAAGCCACAGGTTCTTTAGCAAGGGATCCATAGATTGTGGGGCAGAGTCTGCATGGGTTTTCAATGGCCATCGTGCATTATTACCTTTAAGTAACTAAACAAGTGAAAATGTTAAGCATGTTTTCGTTTTTAATGTGGCAATATCAGTAGACAAAGCCCAATTAATCTCTTGGGGAGTCTTCATAATTTTCTAGCATCTAAAGGGGTTCTGAGACCAAAATGTCTAAGAACCTCTTCCAGAGACCTCCAAACTGGTGAGAGACACTGTCTCAAAAAACAAGGTGGACAGCTCTAGGCGTGACAATTGACACTGTCCCTTAACTCTGAACACTCACTTACATATGTGCATATGCACTAGCACACACACACACAAGGTTACAACAAAATGCAAGCAAAAATATCTGTAGCAGCTGACGTATTTTTCTATTTATATTAAAAATAATAGGTCCAGACATAGTTTGTCTCAAGCAAGGTAGATTTTTAACTAGGCTTCGTGGGTTTCCTCATGAAGTATCATCATGCCATCAGTTTCCTTATCCTTGGGCAGCAGCTTTCTCTGGAGAACCCCAAAGGCCCTCCTGGGGCTGCTGTCCTCTGCAGAGCCCTCCAAAGCCTGTGTGCCTGGGTTTTATCGATGGAAGGAAGGATGACTTTCCTTCCATAGACTTTGGATTCTGCCCACCAAACCCCCATCAGAAATCTGAGCGTACTTAAGAATCCATCTTTCTACCTTGGTGAATCAGTTAAACACTATGGATGGCCAGTTGCTGCAACACCTCCTTTTTGTTTTGTTTTTGTTTTTTGAGACACCCTTACTATCTAGCCCAGGCTAGACTTAAACTCACAATTCTATCTCAGCTTCCTGAGTGCTGGGATTAGAGGCCCAGTTACCAAGCCTCTTAAAATAAGTAACCCATGAATAATAATAGTAGTAATAATACTACTAATAATAATGTGAGTAATAGCTCATCCCAACATCCAACTGAGATATTTCTATGTTCACAATTTTGTATTACCCAATATATAATGAACATAATTTATTTGCATAGTGAGTGTTTATCTCTACATGTTTTTTTCACTGTTGTAAATTTCATGAGTTGATAGATAGCCGTTACCACTAACAATGTTGCAGTGTTTGTCTCCATGCTGAACTTCCTGATAAATAATGAATTAGGAGTGTTGTAGGCATAGTTCCAAACCTCCCTCTCAATTCTGAACCATGCCTCTAAGACTGGATGTTGGGAAACAGTGGGGAGCAAACTCCTGATAAAGGGTGAGGGCTCTAGTCATGAGGCCCCATCCCATTTTTGGTTCATGCACCACACCTATGCCTTTCCTGGCACATGTGCCCAGTGGCCTTTCAAGAAAGCAGGTGTGTGTTTGAAGCTCAAGCATCCAGGCCATCCTCCTGTGTCAGTGTCAGCCTTAAAGACGGGCAACTGCTGTGTACAAAGCAGGCTTGTACTTTCTCCAGGGTTCACTCAAGTCATAGAATTTGGTTCTCCATCCATGGTGTTGCCCATCCCTTGGAGGGCAGGATGCACTAATTAATAGGAAGTTGGATTGTCTTGAGAATGGCCCCCCATCTACTCTACGCCAGGAATCAAGCATGGCCTTCCTCTGCTGCCACCTATACCGTTACTTGTTTTAGGCCCTAACAACAGGGTGCTTTGTAACATCCCCTTGTGGTCCATCACTGATGCTGTTTGTTAACCTGGAGTCCCTGTTGTGTGTCGAGCTGCACTTCCTTCCTGTCCCAGCACTCACATCATGCCAGGCTGACTCCTGGAGAGTGCTTAGCACAGCATGTGCCCTGTGTGCTGACTAAAGGATCGGCTAGACAGAGGCTGAAACTAAGGTCCTGGGCCATTGTGGTCGGCCCCATTTAAGAACAATAGCTCGCATCCTGGGGAAGGGGTGTGTGTATGTTCTCGTACTCGTGTTTGTGTTTGGGAGGGGGTCGTTGGTTAGAGATGTAGTTTGTGGCCCGCTCTTAACTCCTAACACAGTCTTGAAACCTCCCACAGGCTCTGTCCATGCCACGTCAGTAGCAGCCTCAAGAGTGGAGCAAGCACTGTCAGAAGTGGCCTCATCTCTGCAGAGCAGTGCCCCCAAGCAGGGCCCATTGCATCCCTGGATGACGCTGGCACAGATCTGGCTCCATGCAGGTATCACTCCTACTTAACCCTTGGCCCCATGGGCCTCTTCATCTACCCATCCTTTCCCACAGCCTGCTGCTGATCCTGAGCTGCTGGCTTCTGCAGGCACCTGTTCTACTGTTTAGCCCAGAACCCCTCAGCCTTGGGGAGAACTCAAACCTTTTGTGACCAATCACCAAAGCCATTCCGCATCTGTTCAGGGACCATGAGCTAACCTGCATCCCCTCATCCCTCCACATTGACTCTCCATGACCCAGAGTAGGCATTTGATGGAAAACTGGGCTGAGGACCCCTGAGGAATTTACAGGATGGGGAGTTGTTGGGAGCTGTTGTACTGTAGGGGGGCAGTGTTGCACCCCATGCTGTCTCTGTAGGTGACACAGTGAATTTCACCTGTGCTGTTTCCCAGCTGGGTAGAATTCAGCTCTGCCTTACTTCTCAGGTTCAGCTTACTCATCTGCATGGGTAGGGTTAGAATAGCACCTATCTCAGGGTCAAGGAACACAATGCTGGGCACATGCCACCATTCGGTCTCCAGGCAATGCGATAGGCAGCATTGGTGGCACAAATGCCTTTATCAAAGCCAGGGCAGGGCAATGTGTTGGTGTCTATGTCCCTCCAAAGGCATGCCTGGTGACCTGCAGAGAGGGAAACAGTAGCAGCAGCCCTGAGGAAGTATGGTCCCTGTGCCCTAGTTTCACGTGACAGTAGCTGGCTGCACAAGGCTGCCCAGAGCTGCAAATCCCAGAGTTAAGTATAGCACGTGAAGTTTGAGCAACCCCATCTTACCTGGCAAGCTCCCAAGAAAGTGATGGCTCTTAGTGTATATGCATATTCCTCTTTCTCTCGAGTGTTACCACTTCATCTGCATGACCCTGGTAGACCCGTCTCAGACTCATCACCATCAGGGAACATGCTCAGAGCCCGCAAGTTGTCCATCTATTCATGCCGTCATTCTCTGATGTCCTACCCTGAGTGTCCCCATTAGCAGATAACACGCGTGAAGGCATAGCTGATCTGGCTTGCCAGCCACAGAACCAGCCTGTCTGCATTGTCTATGTCAGCATCCTTAATTGACCCATAATAACAGCTGTAAATTAACAAATTATATTCTAAGTACAAAAGAAGGCTGATTCATACATGTGTGTGTGATCGTTCCATCTCCTCCACCCACTCCCCAAAGAGGTCAAGACAGGCCACCTCTGAGAGCCAAGGCCCAGCTGGAAGGCCATCCCTAGCTTTCTCCAGAACAACCCAGCCCCTGCACAAGAGCTGGGCACTGTCTTGCTCAGTCACCTGTGTGGACAGTAACCTCAGAGGATGGAGTGAGACAGTGTTGTTCAATTACCAGACCAGGAAACCTGGCTGCACACATACGGCTGGCATCAGTCAGAGCTGTCTTTCCCTTTGGACTTGAAGCCTAGTTTTTGAAGGCACCTAGTCAGGCTTGCATGGGAAGCTCTTTTGTCCACTGAACCATCTCACAGGCCCTTCTTAGAACACTTAAAACTGGACACCTCAAAATGCCAGAAAGTTTGGCCTAGAGGGTATTGACAGCCCCACATCATCCCCACCAGCACTCAGTTGCCCCGGGCTGTTGCCTCTGATTGCATGGCCCTCTATGACTCCTGGGAAGCGAATTTTATAGCTGCTACTGGAATAGTGAACTCAATGACAAAGACTGCATTCAGAGCAACTTTTCAGTTTCGCTGCGTGGCCTGGAATAATGGCTTTGTTACTAGTTACTGGGTGTGGCTACTGGGATGGGACTATGGAAAGCAGATGCTAATCTTGCCTCCCAGCCTCTGGGCAGATGCATATGTGTCTATGCAGTGAGCAGAGTGTGTCATGTGAGTGGAGAGACTCAGCATTTGTGCACTGCTGACTCCTTCCCTGTCTGTGTAGCCCTTAAGAAATGGCAGAAGAGAATGCGGCTCCTCCTGAGCTGTGAGGTTTACCCTGCCTGGCTGGTGCCTGACTGCTCAGAGAAGTAAAATAAAGTCACCTCCCTTTTGACAGTTCATGGAGACCAGGTGACATCTGTTGTCAGCTCTATCAACTCCAGATCCTATTTGTCCTTTGGGATCTGAGAGCCAATCAGGGCCTGACTCCTGAAGCTGTGCTGTTTCTGTGGTGTTTGCAAGCCTGTTCTTACCTGCTTGGTTTTCCTGGTGAATGGAGAGCAGTGGACCTTGGGACTGGAGACTGTGGTGGAGGTGGCCCTGCATTTGAGTCTCCCAGGAAAGAGAATTCTCTCTGAGACAATACCAGGTTCCAGCCATCTGTATCGGGGTTTCTGATGGCAAGGAAACTGTGAGCATAACTTATGAGCCTCGGGAACAGGCCAGCTGGGGCACAAAATGAGGGATGCTTGATTATAGAGGGCCCTTCTCTTCCTGGGTGGTAGGCATCCCTCCCCTCACCACCTCCTTGTTCATCTTGGGAGCCCTGACCCAGGGCAGTGGGCTTCACTAGGACCCTGGTCAGGGTGGCGGGCGTCACTAGGACCCTGGTCAGGGCGGCGGGCGTCACTAGGACCCTGGTCAGGGTGGCCGGTGTTACTAGGACCCCTGGGTAGCCAGCACAGCTGGGCTGTGCATGTTTGCTCTTTTGTTGTTTAGACCAACGACACAAAGCTATGTAAGTAATTTCAGGTAACACACTTGCATGGCACACACTGAGCAGGTGGGAAAGATGCAAAGTGGGAAGCTTCCCCTTATCCCTATGCCTCAGTCACCTGCTGCAGACACTGCTGCTAGTTCTGGAAACTGCCAGAGGTTTTACCAGTTCTGTCCTTTGTCCCTGTTGCCCTCTCCCTCGTCCTCTTCTAGTGTCTAAGAGGTCATTGTACATCAGACAGTGCAGTGCTGACTTACACATCTTACATGGTATATAATTCCATGGTATCAGCAGTACACTGTGGATTAGCGTCTTCATCGTGTCTTACAATTTGCCATTAGAGACAGCCTTTCAGTGAGTATCCTGATACACATTGTTCCAGAGAGTGAATCTGATGTGTCAAATGGTGTACGCTCTTAAATTTGGATAAATGTAGTCATGTGACCTCCCACATAGCTGTTCCAATTTCTATTCCAGTCAACAGCGTGTGACTGTATTTTCTTAGCTCCTTGCCAATACCAAGCATTCTCAAAACCCCAAATCTTTGCCAGTGGATGCGTGAAAGGTGGTGTTTTCAGTGGCTGCTCCAGGCTTTTGCATCGAACATCTCCTTTTCACCCATAAGCCCTTTTTATGTGTTGAAGAAAGTGTGTCATGGGTGCGTGCCTGTGTGTGCGCGTGCACGTCATGGGGGGGGCGGTGTGCGTGCACATGGAAGCTAGAGGACAACCTTGGCTATCAGTCCACATATAGTATCACCTTGCTGTTTCCCTGTCTGTCTGTCTGTCTGTCTGTCTGTCTGTCTGTCTGTCTGTCTGAGGCAGGCTCCCTCACGAGCCTGGTTGGCCAGGGAATTTCAGGAATCTCCTTTTCTCTGCCTCCCAATGCTGGGATGCTACCAGCATGCTACCATGAGACAGTCTGCCTGTGTCATGGGAGCTCTGAGGGTTAAACTCGGGTACTCGGGCTTATAAGGCAAACACTTTGCGGACTGAGCCACCTCCCCATCCTTCTGTTTTCTTGCTTTTGCCCCCCACCCCCGAGGATTACATTAATCATCTTTTCTTACAGCATGTAAGCTTCCCGTGATACTTAGAAAGCAGCCCCCCAGCTTTCACTTTTTTCCTGAAAGTGTCAAGAAGCTTATGGCATCGTTTCTATTCCGTCTCCCACAGAGAAGGGCAGGAGGGAGGCACCCCCTGCCTTGCAGCAGGGAAACCCCACTAGACAGCTGTGAGCATGGCACAGTCTTCCCAGGGCAGAAGCCTGGTGAGCTGGAGTACAGTGGTGACCTCTGGATCTGAGTGAGCCCTTACCCCCACACTCAGCAGGCCTCACTCTTTGGAAAGTCAGACAGCTCCAGGAACTCAGAGCGCAGCCAGACCCCTTCCTAGCCAGGCAGCTTCTGGGTACCCACAGTGGGATGGCAGCTAAAAATGCTTTTGCAGTAGGTGGTTAATTTCTGCTTGTTACTTACTAATAATTATAGCTCTCACTTTGGCACCTCTCACAGCCGAAACCAGCAGCTATTCTTAGATGTGCAAGATCAGATTTTCTGATTTCTGCTGGAAATTTGAAGCTGTGATACTGTCACAATTTCCTGAGTCTGACCCCTTCCCCTCCTCAGCGTCTCTTGGCCACCATGAGATTGCATCAGCAGAATCTAGAGACAACTGTGGTTTGTCCACCATGAGGACATGAAGTCAGGTCTAGACACGTGGTATACAGGCCATTACACAAAGGTGTCTTGGACACAGTACTGGGGACCAGCCCTGCCCCATCAGCCTCTTCTCCGTCTTTGGGGGTTTGGTTAATAGTCTTTACCTTGTGTATAGCTGGCACTTACCAAGCACAACATGTGGTTCAGATAGTGTGCCAAGAGCTCTGTGTTGTGACTTGCTGAGTTCCCGTCATGGCTGAGGCCGAGCTGCCGGTTGACTCACCTCAGATTGCAAGCCTCACGTGTCGGGAGGCCTAAATTCAGAACCAACCTGTACGGCCCACAGCCCCGCCCAGACCTGCAGTTGTTCCCTGTAGCCTTGTCAAGTGTCTGGTTGTGTGCCAGGCTCTGCAGCGCAGTGGTCATAGGGACAGACACTCAGTCCCTGCCTTCCTAGGGTCTGCAGGTGCAGAACAACAGTTGCAGAAGCCAGTGACTTCCATGTGCCAAGTGCCAGAACAAAGAGTGCAACTCTTGTGACCTCTGGGTCACAAAAGGTCAAACAAAGCAAGAAGCAGGAAGCAATGGAGCAGGCCTGCACGTGGAGCAGACCAGACGTTTGGTTAGCACCGGTCAGGGACCATGGAAAGAGGTGCAGCACCACCCTGCCCTGCACAGCTCGAGAGCCCTGCGTGCAGCATGAGCTCTGAGAGGCGCAAGGCTCTGGCCAGCTTAATTAAACACAGTGCATTTGCGGGATCCAAGGGGAGGCAGCGAGGTCTGTGGCCAGGGTCAGCTCAGGCACATAGGCTGTTCCCAGGAGCCACATTAGATCCGTGAACGCCGGCCTAGAAGCCCTGAAAAGCTAGAAGGTCCCTCCAAGTAAGTGAGGAACAGGCAGAAGGCAGCAAAGGTGGGAGCCAAGGAGCGGAGTTCAGTGTGTGTGTGTGTGTGTGTGTGTGTGTGTGTGTGTGGTGTTATTTATCTCATTGCTGAGACGGTAACTGACAAAAATATTCAGGCCTGTCTGGACCATGAAGTTGTGTCAAAACCAACCTAGTAATTTAGACTCTAAAACAAAAAGAGTTAGGTCAGGATTGCAGGTGTAGCTCCATGATAGAGTATTTACAGGATCGGTCCCCAGCACACTTGTAACTCTGACCCCTCCTTCATGCTAGCAGTGGGACACAGGACAGTTATTTCTCGTCCTACTGAGCAAACGAGGAAGCTGGAACCGTTGGACTAGATCACACAATGACATGCTCTGCATGCTGCAAACACATATGTATGTCTGTGTGTGAGAGGGAGGGCTGTGCCTGTGTGTGCTGTATGTATACATGTGTGTGTTGGTGTGTGGAAACTGGAGGAGGCGTCTAGGTGTCTTCTCTGTCACTGTCTACTTTGCTTTCTTGACAGGTCTGGTGAAACCTGAAGTCCACCATCGTTAGTTAGGCTGGCAAGCCAGCAAGTCCCAGTGCTCTTCTTGTCTTTAACCCACCCTAAAGTGGGCGTGCACAATCATACCTGGCTTTTTACACCTCTGAACCATCTCCACAGGCCAGGAAGAACTCTTCTGAAGGAGGCTGTGTGGAGCACTAAAGACAAATTATCCAGGGAATCTTCAGGGAGGGAGTTGCTGGGGGCCTAGACAAGATCAGGGATGCAGATTGGATGCCGGGAAGTGTAGGCAGTGAGAGTGCAGCATCCTTGCAAAAAGAATCCCTGTGCATCAGCACAGGGGAGCTGGGGAGGCATGTGGGATGAGAAAGATCGGGTGTGCAAAATGGCTGGCATAGATGTTGATGACAATTTAGATAACCCAGTAAAGAACTTCAGCATCCTAAAGACAGGAGTTGTGTGGAGGTACAGAATTTTTTAGATCGTCAGAGAGTTAGGTGGGGGGCTCAGACCCAGCACAGGGTGCAGAGTGGGTGGGTGCAGAGAACATAGCTTGTCAGTGTGGTGGCAGGAAGAGACTCTGCCTTGAAGCCTTCTGGCTCCTCATATTGATGAGTCAAGGTCTCCAAACAAGTGATTCCACAAGACAAAATCCCTGAGTCAGAACAGCTGGGCCGTGGCCGAGAAAGGGTGAAGTGTCTTGCCGGTGGGGCGAGGAGCGTGTCTCACTCTCCCACTGAACCCCAGGAAAGGAATCGCTCCCGACAGACTGGCACGGCCAGGCAGACTCTAAGACAAATGGAAGCTGTGTGGCTAAGGCCCTGACAAAGGCATTTAAGGAGGGCAGGGCCTGGGCTGTGCTCAGCTTGGGGACTGCAGGACCCATCATTGGGATCTGTCTGTCCCAGAAATGCATAGGGTAAGGCAATATTACAACAGAACCCCTTCCTCCACTCACTGCTGACCCCTCCCCACAGAGCAAAACATTGGTGAAGCCAGGGCTGAGGAAGATGGGGCTTCCTGGGCCCTGAGGGCTTGAAAGGGTGACAGGAAACCCGCTTGAAATTTGCATGACAGAGAAAGTTCTAGGGACACAGCAGACATGCGCTCAGCACATTTTGTACTCCAGATCTCTGTGTGCACCCTGCTAACACATCCCTGCCCTCTATAGCATCCCGCTCCGGGGAGTCTGGGGCGAAAGAAAATTTGGAGGGATCAGGCAGTCTGCAGCCTATCTCTGTCTGCCTGTTGACTTGTCCCAAGTGACAGGGAATAGCCAGTGCTGTATTCTCCTCACGTGCTGCCTGCCACACACCGGTGCCTTGACAGATATATCTGCCAGCCCCTAATCCAAGTGCAGTTCTCAGGGACATCTCTAACAGACTGCTCCTTTGAGGTTCATAAAGAAGACCCCTTCTGGATGGACCACGCCCCCAGAAAGCCCTTTTGTCATGCTTTTAGTGTCAGAAGAGCACGCTCAGGAGGGCAGGGCCACTGCTCTGTGGGGGCGGTGTACTTCTGGTCCCCTTACCCTTGTGCTCATTTCAGCCCTTCCTCCGTGAGGAGCGGAGCTGGGGGCAGCTTCTGTCCTAATGCTGATGACCATTAAGTGGGCCCTGGAGGACTGTCCTCAGAGGTTGGGGCAGAGCCCAGGCAGACGTCACTCTTGTCTGTTTGGTAGTGACATATGTCTGCCCTTCAAGGACCAAAGCACAGGTGACCTGGGCACAAGTGGGCACAAAAGACTGTTGGCCTGCGGCCATGTCCAGCGGGGTAGGGGACAGCTGGCTCTGGGCCCTGCCAGAGTACCAGCCGCCACAGAGTCTCTGAGGGCAGTGGTCCAGGACAGCATCTGTTCTCTGCTCTCCCCCACAGCTGAGGTCTACATTGGTATTGGAAAGCCTGCTGAAGCCACGGCCTGTACCCAAGAAGCTGCCAACCTCTTCCCAATGTCGCACAATGTGCTATACATGCGAGGCCAGGTTGCTGAGCTTCGAGGAAACTTCGATGAGGCCCGGCGGTGGTATGAAGAAGCCTTATCCATCAGCCCCACCCATGTGAAGAGCATGCAGCGACTGGTGAGTCTGAGGCCAATCCATTTTCTGGATTGGGGCTCTCCTTGGAAGCAGCAGGTAGCCTACAACCCTCATTTCCACTGGTTCTCAAGGCCAAATACAGTTAGCCCGTTGAAATACAACATGGCACAAAGCCAGGCAGTTCCTGTGATACCTTGGGAGGTGGCAGTAACCAGCCACAACTGTCTCACCTAAGGTCATACTAGATGCAATGGGCAATTGGGTCCGCAATACAAATCATCCTGTGGCAAGGACGATCTGAAGTGTTGGTCACCATCATTGCTGTCTGGGCCTCTGCACTGCTTGCAGCTGTCACCCTAAGGAAATATCCATACCAGAGACTTCAAAGGTCACTTACACTGAGGGAACTGTGGGTTCCAGCTTGTTTCCAGGATACTGGCCAGTAGGGAGCATCCCATTATAGGAGAGGAGGGATACCCATATTGCATAGAGGAGAGATGTTTGGCCAGTGTCCACCCTATATATACCTGTGGCAATTTCAGAAATGCATATACCCTTCCTTGAGATGCCCAAGACAGAAGAGGAGCACGTTGCCCCCTAGCCTCCGCCCCTGGGGCATCTTTGAAAGTCTTTAGAGTAGACCGCCTGCCATCTTTGTGTCATACCAGAAGGTTGTGTCCATCAAAGATATGTATGGGGTGCCCTCCCCAACAGAGCATCCGGTCTGCATCTCCTTCCTGTGGATTTCTGTCTGAACAGAGAAGTCTGGTTGTGTTCTGAGCTGGTGGAAGGCCACAGGGCCTCCTCTGTGCCAGGCTCGGGTTCTGAGCTCACTTGGATCTTAGCAGAGGGTGTCTCTCACGTCATAGCTCACAGGAAAGAGGAGACGGGTATCTTTCACATCTATGGCCCTGGGGAGCTCATGGCCATCATCAGACAAACATGTGTGAGATGGGATCACAGGACACAGAATCCAGCAGGGAACAGAGATCAGGTCCCAGGGGTGGGGCCTCACTGTCCTTAACCCCAAGAAGGATCCAGAAGCTCTCTGTGCCTCATTGTCCTTTTTTCAAGAAGTCCTGTTAGACTGGCTGTGTGACTAGGACTGAGAGGGTGTGGTTTCGTAACTACTCCATAAAATGTGCTCAGAAGGGCCCCAAAGCCTTCACTGTCCTGTCTTCTCATCAGTTCTGTAGTGTAGAGGACTAAGCTAGGAGAATTCTGTGTATGAGGGGAACTTGCGCCTAAGGGTTAGTTCTGAACCTGAACCTGGAACTTGGGCATTTCTGTGACCTGGGCTGCTGTTTACTCTGGTGGGCTGTGTGAGAACTAAACAGAATGACGACAAGCCCAGCAGAGTTCCTGGTGCCTAGTAGGTGTACATTCAATAGAAAACTAGCGGCCACCATTTTCAGTTTCAAAACTGAATCCAGGCTTGTAATGACTGCAGTCACTCACTTTTCCCCAGATTCCTTTTATTAGAGCTCTAACCTGATCCAGCTTTATAAATAATGTCACACATTCACCAGACATTAGTCTGTTTGATTAAAGATATTACCTGGCTTTTAATTTTCGTCTTGATGTTGAAAGAGCAATGTTTTAAGCGCTTTTCAGGTCTCCCAGCTTTTGTTAGATTGTTGCAGAAGAATTAAAGACAAAGTGCGCAGTCCTTATTAAAAACAAGTAGCTCCTCCTACCTCAGGGTCTATGAATTATTCAGAGGAGAGTTTCTAGTCCATCCCCAAGGGAAACACTTGAGACAAAAGATCAATAGGAAAGTCACCCCCCCCCACCCCAGAGGTCTCTGTTTTCCCTAGAGCACTTGCTCCTGACAAGTGGTTTCCCTTCTGAGAGGCCAGCCAGGTGGCCAGCACAGGGGACGGGAGACAGGCCTCTGATCCTCACCAGGCCTGGGGACACCCTCCACCTTGGTGGTCTTGCCAGTGGGGATATGTAGTAATCACAGACCCCCAAGGCCTTTTTCTGTGTATCGCACAAGGCCAGTGTATCCTAATGTCTTCTGAAACACCCAGATTGAAGGCAGACTGGGAGCAGCCAGCTTGCAGATTTGGGGCAGTACCGCTTCTCCTGCTAGGCAGCTTTGCGCAGTGCCTGTGCTCAGGGTCTACCAAAGAACTTGCAAGGCTCCTCCCGGGCCCTGGATTTCCCCTGCCACAGCCGAGGGCAGCTCTTCCTTCCAGCATGCTGGGTCTTCTAGTGCCTGCAGAGAGTCCTTGAAACCCATGGGTTTTTCAGCCCTGAAACATCAACACCTTGCCCCATCTGCTTAAAGCAAGGCAGTTTTTCAGTGTGCTAGAGATCAGGAAGTTGGCTCACAGTTTATTGCAAGACCAGGGCTGGGGTTCTGTACAGGCCTGGGCGAGATTCCCAGGGCTGTAACAACTCATTGCCTTTGGGGCTTTGAGGCAGATACTCCTCTCCTTGTGCCTCAGTTTCTTCATCTACGTAACTAGGGAAACGTTAGCACCAGTTGCTCTTCAAGGCTAACCACACAAGAGAGCCCAAACCCTTTTGTGGCCTCACAGATGTCTTCAGCATCACAGGAACCAGGCTAGTCTGTGAGCCCCTGAGCTGCTTGAAAGCAGAGAGCAGAAGTCTGGGGAGGAGATGAGGCTCCAGCTTTTTGGGGGCAGCAAGAGGCAGAAACAGTGATGAACACTGAGTTTCCTGGTACCCAAAAGAGAGTGAGAGCAGCCAAGAGGTCAGGTCACAACCACTCCGTGCCACACCAGAGCCCAGAAAGATCAGAAGTAACAGATTGGAAGAATATGGACTAAAAACCATCATAAAACAAACTGAGAAGGTCCCGGGATAAGGAAGCACAGGAGGCAGACCATGGTCACAGAGAAAACCTAAGGACAGAAAGTTTGTTCATGGCAGCCCCCGTGCTCATAAAGAAAAACGGAACAGCTGAGAGGGTGGTCCCCAGGAGTTTTCCAGAAGGCAGGACGCCATGTTGCCTAACACAGGTGGAGACTGGCAGCTGGTAGAGGCCGCAGAGAACTGCGGGCCACAGACAGGAGCCTGGGCTTGCACTCAGAGTGATGCCTCCCTAACTTCTGGGGATGTGAGTGGCACAAGGCCGCATTATGCAGAATGCAAATGTGTTTGCATTGTTCAGAAGCAAAGGCAGGGCACATCTTATTGATAAAAGGAAGTGGGCAAATGTAAATTAAACCCAAGGGAAATGGATAATTTCCTAACAGTGACAGCCTTCGTCTCTGTGTTTTACTACACATATGGTAAAAAAGAAGAAAAAAACAAAGGTGTTACTGGTAGTCATTAGCCCAGGCCAGGAGGCAGGGACCGGGTGTGGACAGGTATTAAGCAAACAATAAGTCCAAGAGACAAGGAATTGTAAAGCTGTAGAGGGATTCTCAGAGTGATCAGACTTTTTCTCAGAAAACCTAAAGAAATATTTTCAGTGTTAGATTGCATAAATGTATAAATTTGCATTATTTGCTGGCTATGCTAGAAGTCCTTTAGCTCTCGGTACCAGCAGTGCACTAATAATGAAACATGGGCCAGTGTTCCCCAAAGCAGTCATTCTGTGTTTTGAGTGGAGGGAAAAAAGAAGACGGTGCACAGTGGTGGCTGACGGTGGCCTCGGGGAGAAGACTGCCTGTCTGGGCTGGACTTTGCAGGCCAAGGGCAGGTATAGAGACTTGGTGCATCCAAGGACACAATTACCAGGACAGGAACAAGTTCTACAAATAGGGACAGCTGGCTGCTCTCTCTAGCCACGTCAGACTGGGCTTTTAGGGCAATGTATAAGACGGAAAGGCAAGAGAGGAACAAGGGCTTTCTGAAGCAAAGGTGGAGGGCAGCCTGGAGGGCTGTGAGGAGGGGAGTCATTAAGACCAGAAGGGAAGGTGTTGCTGGGCAACAAGCAGGCACTGTGTCAACAGGAGGCTTGGACCTGCCTCCGCTGAGCTTGACAGGTTGAGAAGAAGGTAGCAAACAGGAGCAGATGTGGTTCCCATCCAAGGTCTGATGGAGTAGATAGCGTGGGGGTGGGAGGGGGAGGGGAGCAGAGACTGCAGAGCACAGGGAGGCATCAAGGGCCCTAGGGGTAATAGAGGAAATGTGGAGTCGGAGCAGC
This sequence comes from Cricetiscus sungorus, assembly GCA_030556225.1. Classification (NCBI taxonomy): domain Eukaryota; kingdom Metazoa; phylum Chordata; class Mammalia; order Rodentia; family Cricetidae; genus Cricetiscus; species Cricetiscus sungorus. The sequence goes on from JANBXA010000588.1 coordinate 11,913,072, forward strand.
AAAGTTTTTCTCTCATCTCAGATGAGCATCCCAGGATGCTAGAGCTCTGAACAAATCAACCGCCACCAAAACAACTGGGGCTGGTGGCTTCCAGGTCCTTTGTCTCTGGAACTCGTGGCATTCACAGACAACAGGGGCAAGCTTAGCTTCGTAAGGTTATAGTTGGGAATTTAAGAAGAAGGCAGGGCTTCCGTTTAGTGGGAGTGAGTCCTGGAAAATGGGGCACCGTAAATGAAGCTGCTTAGTCCGGGGGCCTTGCGGAAGAAGCTGGGTGAGGCATGGGGAGATGAGCTGGTCAGCCTCCTCAGTCCACCAATGAGATGCCCAGTGCCTCTCAGCTTCAGCTCCATCCTCACATGCAGTTTCCAGGATGCAGAGCTCATGTGGGTTATGTGAAAAGAAAGAAAGATAGCAAAAAGCAAACAACAACAACAAAAAAAAAAAACAAAAGTCAAAAAACAAAACACACACACAAGAACCAAGTTTCCCCTGGCCAAAGCAGAAAGAAACAAGGCCTTCCCAGCGTCTGACCAAGACCGGAACCAGAACTGCCTGCTTTCAGAGCGCATGGTCTAAGACTGCCTGATCTGTTCTGCCTCCTGCTGTCATCAACACTGCCCCCACAGCAAACAGGGAGGACCATCCTACCCCCAACCCCCCCCCCCAGAGGAATGAGCAGTCCCCAGAGATAAGGCATCCTCAGAGGGTGAAGTGGTAACAGTCTGGGGAGGGTAAGGGAGGGGGTGAAGCCCAGCCACTGGCAGCTGTTTGCATGCTCAGTGGGAGAGCAACTGTGAGGTTCTATCCTGTGTGCCTTAACTAGCTTTTGTCTGGAGCGTGGCACTCCATGTTTGCCTTCTGGGGATGGGCTGAGACAAGGAATCCTCTTAGTTGGACTAGATGCCTTCAGGCTAAAGGGCTCGTACACAGGCCAGCTCTCTTGGTCTTTGAAGCATAGGCTCTGGACTGGCAACGAGTGCAGAAACTCCAGAGGGAGCCAGGCTATGGTGGTGCATGCCCTTAATCCCAGCACTTGGAAGGCAGAGGTTGGTGGAGCTCTGTGAGTTTGAGACCAGGACAGCTAGGGCTGTTACACAGAGAAACCCTGTCTCAAAAAAACAAAAACAAAGAAGCACACACACACACACACACACACACACACACACACACACACACACACACAACTCCAGAGGGAGTGTGTTAGTGGCAGAAAGTGGCAGGAATTGATAAAGATGCTGGGAATATCCCACGCTGCCCTACGTGGTGGCTCTACAACACAAAGTTTTCTGGGATGTGTCATCTGCATTGTGCCTACACTTTGGGGTCTTTGGACAGCTCTTAAGGTGTTCCATCAAAGCAGAACTGTCCACACACACTGCTCTGAGATAATGGCATCTCTCTGATGTCAGAGCCCTCTTCAGCTGGCTTCAGGCTTTCAGGCCTAGGTACTGTATGACAGCACTTCCTCCCCTAGAGCATGGTGACTTCGGGGCTGGGAAAGAGGAAGCCTCAGTTGGTAAGGTAGCTGACACAGGCGTCGTGAAACTTGGGGTTTTGCTCCCTCCATCTTTGAAAGTGTCTGTCTGTCCCCTGAGCTAGAGAAAGTTGCTGTGTCTTATAGTTTATTAGGCAAGCCTGTCCCTGGTGGGCAGAAAGGTGGCTTAGAGAGGCCAGGACTGTAGGGCCTGGCGGCCTGGTCTGATTGTCCCATCAGCCTGATGAGGGCCCTGTGACACTGACACAGCTCGGGTTACCTTCTGACCTCCCGTTTCTCCTGGGGATGCGCCTGTCCCTCTTGGCCTCACTAAGACCCAGGCACAGGTAGGCTGCTGGAGAAGAACATGAAGTGCCCCCTCCCTTCATCCAATGTCAGCTTCCTTCCGTGCACAGAAGGAATGACTGATGCAGTAAAACTGCCCCACAGTCTGCCCTGAATGCTCTTCCATCTGTTGTCTTTTGTCTTCTTTCAGAATCAGAAAGCTGCGTTGAAAATTAGGGAGAGCAACTTTTTCTCTGAAAGCCTGCAAACTATGTAGATGCTCCCCTGCCCATGTGTCTACGTACTTCCCTAATAAGTTTTCAGTTGTGTTAATCTCTCCACTGGTTTAAGATCATGGACCAGAGAGGAGAGAGTGCTGCATTCTAGCCAATGGGCCACCTTTGCTATGCGTTGCATCGTCCAATGGGCCACCTTTGCTATGCGTTGCATCGTCCAGTGGGCCACCATTGCTATGCATTGCATCATCCAGTGAGCCACTGTTGCTATGCGTTGCATCGTCCAGTGGGCCACCGTTGCTATGCGTTGCATCGTCCAGTGGGCCACCTTTGCTATGCGTTGCATCGTCCAGTGGGCCACTTTTGCTATGCGTTGCATCGTCCAGTGGGCCACTGTTGCTATGCATTGCATGGTCCAGTGGGCCACTGTTGCTATGCATTGCATTGTCCAATGGGTCACTGTTGCTATGCGTTGCATCTTTAGTCTTTGTAATGGTCCACATGGCACTTCAGCCACTTCAGCCATGTAAGGCCTTTTCAACAAGTAGTGCTTAGCCCTAAATCTCGCTTTTTCTATACAGTATAATTTGGAAGGTTGTATGTTGTATCCTTTATCACAATATTTAGTGAAATGAAGGCTCTTATTTACTGGAGGGGAAAGCAGCTCTCGGTGATCTGCCCTGGTCACACTGTAAGTTAGAGCAAACCAGGACAAAAGGGGAACACACTGTGTTGGTCTCCTTGTGCGGGGATCTGGATCCTCAGTGACAGTTGGCATTGGAGTAGCTCCCAGGTCCCAGCTCTGTTGCCGTTTGCTTTGCTTTGTTATTTGAGGGTTTTTGTTTGGTTTGATTTGGGTTGATTTTTTTTTGACTAGGTGTTTTTATTATTGAACTGACGACCTTGAGTGGCTGTGGTACCCACATGTGTTACTGTATAGGTTCAGTATAGGATGAGTGATGACCACCACTGCCATCCCTAGATTTGGGTTACAGGTCTGGTAATCTCTCTGAGGCCATGGCTATGAGTAGGACACCTCCCCTTGAGAGAGCAGCCATGGCCCCTGTCCAGGGCATTGGAGCCTTTGGGTTGCTCTTTGAATGGGTTCCCCTGGTGTGTGGGGGGGTGGGGGTTGAATCTGATTTGGGAGCAGGTAGCAGCTCTAGAAACAGCTGGTCCAGTACAAGATGCCAGTGCATATCCAGGGGCATGCTCAGTACAGGGGTGGGTAAGCAAGAGTCGGAAGTGACGGAGAGCCAGGGAAATGGCATTTCTGACATCAGCTGTGTCTTCAAGGTTTTAAATTCCTTTTTTAAAAAATATTTATTTTTAGTTTGTGGATGCTGGGTATCTCTGTCCTCTCTGGGAATAGAGAACCTGCTATTAATCACTTGGTTCCTGTCTGGCTACAGCCCTGCTGCCCCTACCCCAACCCTCTAATCCAAGCATCCCTCAGGGCAGCTTCTGCTGTTGGGGCTGGAACACACAAAGGGTTGTGTTCCAGCCACACTTGCCCCTTTACTGGCCAGGGAGAAGTGCATCGGGTGATCTGGCTCTTCCTAGGGATCATAATCACAGACGCCAGATGTGCTGTCTTTCTTTCTTCCTAAGTGAAGAATCTCAGCCCCTCCCTGCAGGAGCCCGAGGCCCTGCGGGCCTCTCTCATCCTCTGACCAGGCTGCCAGATCTAGACAGGTGCCCAGGGCTAGAACCAAAGCTCAGTGAAAAGGGAGGTCCCTGCAGAGACCTCCCAGAACAAACTAGAAGCAAAATCTGCTTCTTGCTAAGGACAACATGCTTCCAGGCCTTTCAGAGCAAGGCAGGTCAAGCGAGTTATAATTGGCTCTCTAATTAGAACTCCCACAAGCTGTTAAATTCTTTACCTGCCGATTTTGCCTTATTCAAAGGTAGCAAACACATTATGCCTTTGATTGAAGAGCCAGCTACGGTCACCAGCTTCCTGCTGGCAGCAAACTGTGCCCCCCTCGGTCACCACTACCTCAGTCAGATGCCGGCACACCCAGCAGCGAGCATAACAGGGCCACAGCTGCCTGCTAACAAGTAGCTATGGGGAAGTCAAGCTTAGAAGGCCATGTTGCTGGCAACCAGCTGGAAACTGCATAGAAGAGTTAGCCACGTTTCCAAGGTGATACATTCCTGGGGAGACACCATAGAGCCTGAGGCCCCCTACAGGAGCTGCTCCATGCTAGAGAAATTTCACCCTGAGCCCCTCTGTGTTCCCAGTGCTGAAGAAAACTGGGTTTTTGTGTTGTTCCCCTCCACCCTCAAGACAGCAGCAGAACCCTGATTTTGGTGTCTGTTGGCTCTGGGAGCACCTAGAGGCAGCCAGCAGTCTCAGCTACATTTGGTAGGGGACTGGTCCCACTTTCCCAGGGCCAGGGTCTCTTACAGCTTCTGCCACAGTGCATGCTAGCCCAGCAAGCATAGCCTTTTCCTCTAACTCCAAGCCACTGCAGCAAGCTCACGTAGGTGGCACAAAGTCATCTGAGTGGGAGGACTTGAACTGTGGAAATGGCAAGTGCCACGAGTCTGGGATTTTTTCTTTCAGAGAGCCATTTTAGCTGGTGTATCGCTTGCTCTCTCGGGCCAGATGGGGAAGCAGAGAGACATGAGAACAGTGGGTAGAGAAGATCACTCAAGGCCCCGCCTCGCGCTTCCTATGCAGGAGATGCTGAGGCACAGAGCAGACAGCACACCTGCACTCTGAGTAGAGGTGAGGCTGACGGAAGCCAGGGGAGGAAGTGCAGAACTGCCTGGGCCGGGGCCAGAAAGACTGGTGTCTGGGAGTACATGATTTGGAGCAGAAGAAACAGCATCTAGACTTTAGCTCTGACACATGCTAGAGGTCTGTGTGACCAGGACATGCCATGCTTCCTCTGTAGTACAGAAGCAATCATGCCAACCTCTTGACTGCCCGCAGGGATGTAGACACGGTCCTGGCCCAGCACATGTACCTCCTCAGTCATGGGGGAAGAGATCCCCCAGACCCCGCAGGAGAGAGGCATGAGGTCTCCCTGTGGACTTGCATGTTCTTTAGGAAAGAGAGGGCTTGCTTCTAACCAAGTGTCCACTCAGAGAACCCTGGCACAAGGTTGTAGTGCGGCTGATCCTGGATCCATCAGCTGGTGACCACAGCAGGTCATCTATGACCACCCAGGTTAGAGCACAGAAGAAGCCATTACCTTTCCTGAATCTCCAAGCTGTGCATGTCCCAGTGAGCAGGCTAGCCACAGCAGAGGTGGATGCTTTAGTTAATTCTAATTTGCCCGATTCCCTCCAAGTCATTTTTCAAGCTTCTGAAAAGTTGGGCATGCTCAGTGTTGGCCACAGCCCATTCCATAGCGGGGATCACATACAGATGAGCACCAGCCCCATCCGTCCCTCATCCCTCGCCATTAGGTGAGCAGCACCTCCCACACCAGCTCTCAGCACTGCCTGGGAGCTCTTGTGAGATGCCTCTGATCTTGATGCTGATTTATTCTGCACTCAAGTGGGGAAGGATGAGAGCTCAGTGTGGCGAAAGCAAGAGCCTGCTGGGTCTCTGTTCTCTCCAAGAGCTCTGCAGTAGAAGGCTCTCTACAAAGCCCCACCGTTCCCCGGTCCTCACTATGTCCCCAGCCTGGTCCCTGTCCCCCTTCCTCCACCCTGGGCCTGAGTTGATTCAAACAAACCATGAAAGTCTGCTTCCAAGCCAACTGTCTGTCCCTCCTGCCTTTGGTGAACTGCAGCTTGCCCTGTAGTGGTGTAGCAGCAACACGTAAGCGTGTGGTGAGGAGCGGCCGAGTGGGGCCTGGCACTGGCCAGTGAGGCCCAGCACTCTTTCCATCCAGATATAAGATTATGACTTGTCTTGTTATTTGGGGGACAATTTTTCCAAGGCTAATCATTTTCAGACCCTCCCTTCATCGGAAAAATATCTTATCATTTCTGTTTGTTCCTGTTTAAAAATGGAAAAATTACTCCTGCCAGACCCTGGCAGGGATGGGGAAGGTACTGGCCAAAGTGACCACATCCTCCCTGGCAGGTAGTAAATCATCCCGCGTTTGTATCCCAGTGAGTCAAATGATCCTACATGGGAGCAGCACCTGAGGCTCCCCCGTGGCTCCCCGTCTATTGCAAAGTCTGTGGGGAGTGCTGAGACTTTGTGTCATCTGGGCAGTTAGCATTCTCCATTCAAAGTCCATATGGGGCCCAGAGAAGTCTCCACGCAACCTTCAGGGATAGGTGTGGAAGCTGACTTCCTGGCTGAAGGGACCGTCATCATCCCCACCTCCCACACAGCATGCTTGCTTGGGGCCCAGAGTACAGCCTCCACGAAGCTGGACAAGAGGGTGATGGGCAGCTCTAGGACATGGTACCCACTCCATAGTCATCCATGGAGTGTTTGGAGTATACCAAAAATGTCCTAGGGGCTGGAACGGCTTGTGACTAACAGCATGCGTTATCTGGACACCGTCAGTCCCAGAAGTGGAAAGTAAGTAAACAGGCCTCTGCCTCCAAGAGGCCTTAGTCTGACAGCTGGGGGCTCCTGCTCTGTGCTGTTGACTTCCTCGAGCTTTCCAAGTTTCCTATAAATCCTGGAACCTTCTGTCACTCAGTGAGCCCAGGCCTGCTCATCCACCTGCTTCTGGGGAGGCAGAAAGCCCAGGAGCCCTGGGGCTGCACTTAGCCAGACATACTTGTAGCAGCTCTGTGTGCAGAAGAGGGGCAGAACTGTCCCCTGACCCTGTGTGGAGAGCTGAGCCCCAGGCACTCCTGCACTGCTCAGTTTGCAGCTGAAGGGTCAGAACTCACTCGACCCTCCCTTCCCAGCCTCTTCCTTGAGAAGCCTTGCTGGTCACATCAGCCGCTACTCCTCAAGCCCTGAAAGAGCCCACGCGCTGACTGTGTTTAAATAAGACCCTCACCAGTCATGTTTGTTTTCTAGACTGAAAAAGTGAGACACTAGAGAACAAGACTTAGTCTGGGTTGGCAGTTGGTACAAGAGCACACAATAGGTTGGAGAGAGGATGCCCCACCCATTAGGCTGCTCCCAGCGCTGCCTTCTGCCCAAGCATCTCACTGAGTTTGCCAGGCATCTGCTCACGGTGTTCAGCGGAAAGTGGTCAGACAGAGTCCAGACAGCACCACAAAGGCATGCTCCCTCCCCCTCTCAGAACAGCTTGGCTGTGGCGAGGCACTGCAGTTTGGCTGTATTATCCTAGCACAGGCTCATTTGTCTGAATGCTTGGGTCTCAACTGATGGCACTGTTGTGAGTGGAACCCTACGGGAGAAGACGGGCCTCGCTGTGGATGCGGGTCACTGGGAAGCAGGCTTTAGGGCAATGGCTCAGCCCCTCTGCTTCTAGTCCGTCAAGATGTAAGCAAGCGGCCTCCACAGCCGAGAGCCCTGACCTGCCCTGCCCTGTCCTGTGGCCCTAGGAAACCCTTAGTACAGTTTCTCTGTTGTCTGGTGACATGTGAATTGTTGTGACCATGGCAGGCCTATAACTGGAAGTCTGCCCTACTCAACCAAAGGCCTGAGGTTGTGCCACCTGTGCATGTCCCCTCTGCTAGAGGAGCTGGGCCTCTTAGGTAGTTCTGTTCAAACCACCTGTGGAAACAGTAGTCCCAGACAGCTGTGCCTCTACACGCTGCCTGGGGCGGCACACCACCTTCCCAAACAGGCAGGAACAGAGGCTCCTGTGGGGGCAGGTAGGCCCCCGTGGGATGTAATTAGCACCACACTTTCCACTGTGTAGGTAACTTGGGCCATGGGGAAGCACTCGACTTCAGGGCTGTCCTGCCTTGTTGTTTTCTGCCTGGCTTGTTGTTGGTGAAGGTAGATATAAATAAATAAATAAGTCAACCAGGGAGATGTATAAATAAGTCAACATGAGTCTCCTGCCCATTGCCAATGGAAAAGTACCAGTAAGGGCAGCCAGGTAGCACCTACAGAATAGAACGTACTGGCTAGGGAATGGCAGTTGCCACAGCATCAGGACCAAAGCTGCAGATCTGGTCCAGCCTATGAGCTCATCCCATTGCAGCAAAGTAGTTGGAGGAGGGGAAACTAGAGGCTCAGTCTGGACCATTACCAGGAACTGCCTCCAATTTCAGAGCGAAGCAGATGCCCGTCCCCACATCTTGCTCAGGGCCCAAGGCTTCCTTGTCACTTCCTTCACCCCCATCAGTGGCCCTGGCTCTCTGCTCACTGCTGCCCTTTGCTGCTGCTTAGGATTGGCTGAATGGATGCTTCCTCAATCAGGTCAGCGCACCAGGCAGGGCTCACACCAGGCAGGGCTCACACCAGGCAGGGCTGCAGAGGGTGCTCCTGTGCTGGCTGCTCTTGGAGTTGTGAGCATCATGTCTCAGACTGCTGCCCGCAGGGACTCCTCTGGTGCTGCAATTCCCTGCAGCCCCCTGCCTGGCTTCTAGGGTCCCTGCCCCCAGCAACACCAAGCACCAGGTGCTCAGACACCAGGGCCACCGAGTATTCCCTGTCTCAAGGCCAGGGGGCAGCACGCAGACTGCCAGGGAATGAGTTTCCAAGGCAGCCTGGCCCCAGAGAGGAGCTGAGCCTTGCAGTGTCTTTTCCATTATAAAAGCCACATCTCCGTCTGCCTCGACTAGCAAAATCATTACACATTGATCTCAGGGACAAGGCAAAGTGTCTGGGGCCAGGGCGATGCGTCCAGGCAAAGTGCCTGCTTCTGACATCGTTGTGAAAATGACACCCCGCTCCTCTGATTGGACTTTGACTGGTTATGAAGTGACCTCACCCTCTTGAGAGCCAGGAACCTGCCTTGGGTTGATGATGTATCCACAGGAAGAATTAGACAGCTTTGGGGGTCTTCTGTCTCACAACCACACACAGCTATGCAGTCATGGACCCTAAGCTTCAGCCTTCTCATCCATTTAGCAAGTGGGTAAGAGAGTTGTATCTTGTCATCTGAGTTGCCGTCCTGTAGCTTCCTTCCCTCCAACAGGCATTGATCTGCACACTTGAGGGGCAGCCTTGCTCTGCTCAGGACACCAGGCCAGGGCATTCGTGCTCTTCAGGTGACAGGAAGTATGGTTGCTCTGCCCGTGAGTCTATAGCAAGCCACATGGTACAGAGACACTGTTGCTGAGATACCCACAGCATTCCATTCACATTTATGGATGGAAGGAAAGAGCTAGAAGGAGCTGTGGTTGTAGCAAAGTGGGCAGAGCCCCACTCTGAGGACACAGATACCAGAATGTTCCACAGCTCACTTCTGGGGGCCCAGCATAGCCTTCGTGGGTTCTGTGTCCATAGATTCATCCATCTGTAGATTAAAACTATTTAGGGGGGAGGGGAAGACATCTGTTTAAGATGTGTACCGACTGTTCCTTGTCATTGTATTTCAGTATGGCGCTAGCAACAGCATTTCCATGGCAGTGGGTGCGGTCTATAATGTAGAAGTGACCTCCTTTCAGAGCCCGGAAGATGGACCAGGGGTGGGAGGGAGGGTATTGGATCTCTTTGTTCTCTTCCCAACCAATGAGACCACACTGAGTAGATCTTCTTTTCCTGCTTTTCTCTAGGAAAAAAAGAAAAAAGAAAAGAAAGTAGGTGATAAGCAAATAGTTCATATCTGTACCAGGGATTTCAGCCAACTACTTACTGGGGATTAATCCCCCCCTCCCCAGACCCTGAAGAAAGCCTGGCTTCCACCATCTTGCCACACCCATAAAATAAGGATGCTGACCCTTGTGGTGCTCCTGTACCCCACTCTCCATGCCCCCAACCTTCTGTGGGAGAGGGCAGGCTTTGGGGTACCTCAGGCCTCGGAAGTGGCTAGCCAGTTGGCTATGGTCCCTCCCCAAACTGTTCCAATGTTCCCTGTTCTCTGATAGCCACCACAGCCTATAGATACACTAGTGCTAAGCATCTCCATTCAAAGAAAAAGAAATTAGGCCAGAGGAGATCAGAGGCCTGCCTGGGCTGAACAGGCCCTTGGGCTTACAGCCAGACTTCTGGCACACCCACTGCCAGTGTCAACTGCCTGAGAGCCCATCGCTCCAGCATTTCCAATTGCAGAATACACTCTAGGATATTTCAAACCATTCTGAAAGAAAGCTGCTCTAAAAGATTCTGCTAGTCACATGCCCTTAAAAAAATATTTAAAAAGGAAAAGCCTCCCTCCCACCCCCACCCCCCGACTTAATGGTGACTTTCTCTGAACCTGCAGTGAGGCCCCCTCCTTAGAGGGCCAGCATGATGCAGAATGCTGTTATATGGAGAGAGGGTTGAATTTATCATGCCTGGACAGCCCAGAAGGGAGAGGGGGAGAGAGGGAGGGAGACATGTTCCCATCGGGTCCTTAAGGATTGCCAGGTAGAAACAGAAGGGCACTTATCCACAAGACTTCAGGGGACTCGGGGTGCGGGTCAGAGCTTGTGATTAGGTAGAAAAGCTCGCTGGAGGTCCATTAATGCCAGCTGCAGGTGGGACAGAGAGGAAGAGGAAGAAAGACTAGCAGGGGATAGAGGGCTCCTAGTCACAGGAAGATGCAAGAATAGGAGGCCGCCTGCTGTGGAGAGAGCAGAAACCCAGAACCCCTGTCACCTGAGGACTGCTGTTTCTGTAGCTGGTTTGCCCGGGGCTGACAGAGTTAGGAAGGCCTAGTCTCCAGAAGGCACATTTCTTCAAGTACAGCGTTTGACCTGGAAAAGGAGGCCCCTGGGAGAGCAACCTCCTGCCCTCAAATATCACCAGTGGACAGAGGCCTGCAGCCTGTGTGGGGCAGAGGACCCTTCAAGAGAGGCCGCAGGCCCTTTCCTCCTGGTATCTGCAGCACTGAGCATGAGGAAGAGCTTCAAGCGTTAATGCTAAGTGCCAAGACCTCTGCACCCGACCCCCTACCCCAAGGCAGAAGCAGTGTCCTTCCTGCCTTAGTACCGCATCTCAGGTCTGACTAGGGGCTGCCTACAAGTTAGAGTATTTGTTATAGTTAGCATGGAGGAAAGCCAGAGAAGGAGGAGGCAGCTGGTGTTCAAACAGGGCTGGGATGGGGGAGGGTGAAGGGCAGAGGCCAGAGGGATTAGAGGTTACCTTTACTGTCACCCTAGCCCTGTCCATCATCGATGAAGAAAGGCCACATAGCACCAAGCTTGGCCTCGCTCAGTAGTTACAGAGCTCTTTCCTCAACCCGTGCTGACCTTTGGCAGAAGTCCCTCCCTGCAGTGCGGCAGGGCGCTGGCAGCTGGCATTTCCCTCCTGTCCTTTGTCCCTGCGGCCTCCCCTCCTCTGCCCTTCAGCCCAGGTCCCAGAGCAGAACTTGAGCTGCCCTTTGCTCTGTCCTCATGGAAGTGCCAGGAGGCTAGGGAGAGGGCTGCATGCAAACACACTGACGTACCCCGCTGTCTCTGCATCTTAAATGGGCACAGATTCGTCGGGAAGGTCTTTGGGTAAATGGGATCCAAACTGTTTAAGATGACTCAATCTGGAAAACCAGCCCTACTCTATTCTGAAAGGTGACAGGGCCACCTGACCTCTGGGATCCTTCTCAGGGAGCCCAGTGGCAGTGTGTAAGCCCCTCCTGCAGTGTGCTGTGGTGGGCATGGGCAGAGAGTGGGCAGATGGCTGAGGACACATAGCATCAAGCCAGCCTTCCTGGCTGGCATGACTGCCCTGGACACATGCACCTGCCTGTCCCCCACTCAGAGCAAACAAAGGGAGCAGAGGACAGCCTAGTGGAAGCCGGGCCTCACCCACAACTGCTGGGATCAGACAGAGAATCCCAGAGCGGCCCCACCACCTACAGGAGGGTAGGAAGCAGTGTGGACTGATTTGGTCCCCTGAGCTGCATCACAAAGTCCTCACAGCCAGAGCAGGTGGCTCCGCTGATGCTTGAGAGGAGGGCAGCTGTGGTGAGACCCAAGGCAGCCCTGGGCTCTGGGGCCAGTGCCACTATACAGCCATCCTCTCAAAGTCACCGTTCCTGTGGGCTTCCGAGCGTGGCACTATTCACCGGCAGTCTCTGGATTGAAAGAAACATTCTTTTAAAATAGCCCCAGCTTATTTTCTTCTTTCTGACAAGTGAAGTGTGCTGGTCCTAATCACCCAAACTGCCATGAATGCAGACTTGACCCATAAAGCCTCTGTGTTTGAGCCCCAACTCTCTCTGGAGCAAAGTCTCACACTGCTTTGGTTGATCACCACAGCTTACCAACTCGTGGGTACCAAAAAAAAAAAAAAAAAACAAAAAACAAAAAACTTCACCCTTTCTCTGGCCAGCAAGAAGAGCTAGCACTGTCTGAGTCAGTACTCATTTAATGGGTAAGTCATATTCTTGAATCCAGGATGTTTCAGGAGAGGTGATGGGACTCATTCGGTCCCTGCTCTGTCATCACCCACGGGAAAGCGGTGAGGAAGCAGGGTTGGAGGAGAGTCTCTCACGGGCAGTTAAGCTCACACTTGAAGTTCCATCAACTCCTTGCACATTAAACACTCTCACAAGCTGCTGACCGAGGTGTTTGTCCTCTTGTGGTTTTTGAGGGGCCACCAGACATCACTGCCTTAGCCACTTGCCTTAACCCTGCCTCCTGCAGAATTGCAATGATGGCATTTCTGACCTAGAAGTGGGAACAAAGCTATTAAAAGTCCAGTGAGTGACAGATGGCAATCTGGAGACAGTGTGGGGAGTGAGTCGGAGCAAAAGTCATCCATACCCTGAAGAGCGACCAGTGCTCAATTCCCCAGACACTGCCTGGGAAAAGTACAGCCAGCTGGAGACAAGGCACCTGCCCCTGACTACAGCTGAGCACATGAATTCTTAGCAGTGGCCTCTTTGAAAAGGGTGCTTTCATAGATATCACCCACACACACTGCTGTACCACTGGGACAAGCAATAGACTGTGGCATGTGTTGAGCTCAGCAAATGGCTATCCCTGCTGTTGGCTGGAGTACCATGGAGATATCCAAGATCCCCCGTGGAACTTTGGCCTTGAAGGCTTCTGACTCCGTGAACTGCAGCCTTCCCATGGCTCCTGTCTATTCCTTAGGCTTGTAGCAAGGTGTTGAGTCTAGGGCAGTAATTACCACAACAAAAAGGCAGACGCTAATTGCCCTCAAACTAGCCAAGTCCATTTTATCACATTTGAAATAACAGGTTTAATTTAATCCTTTATTTCTAATTTGGTGCATCACCAAGATCTTGTTTGTATAAAACACCTGATTAGAATAATTACAAGCTTGGGAAGCTGTCTGCATTTGTGTCTGATGAAAGGGACTAGGGGAGCTCCTGTTCCCCCACACTCTGCAGGGATGTGGGGACCAATTGTGAGAGCACCACACATCACAGTTCCAGCCTCGGCTCACAAGGCCCGGGCGGGTGCCATGCCGATGGCACAGATCTGTAATTATACCCACCGGTGGCTGCGGTTGGTGGGGGTGTGACCACCACTGGAAGGAGTCATTAGACATTTTCACTGCCCCTTAAAACAGGCCTACACCACACCCACCTGTGTCCCAGAACATCTGGACCATCACCCCTTACGGAGGTTGTGCTCTCTTTGAAACTGAGGAATTGTGAGTTCTAGGGTCATGGCGTCAGCTTCCCTTTTTCTTGCTTGTTGGAGGGCTGAGGGCCAGTGCCTGACCTAGCTGTCAGGAGCAGTGGGACCTGGGCGCCTCAGGGAATAGGGGGCCAAGACTTTGATGGCACTGGAGTTCCCGCAGGAAGGGCTGGGCTGACTGAGACAGGGGAAGTGAGAGGGCTCAGCAGTGTGTCCACTGGCAGCCAGCCTGACTGAACCATGGAAGGCTACAGCCAGCTGGCGGTGGGAGCAGCTAAAGTCAAAGCCCTGGAGCAAGGCCTCTGGTCCTTGGAGAGAACAGGCAGGGCTGTGGGGCTGGAACAGGTGTTGGTGTTCTGGTCAGAACTGCTCTTCAGGGCCAGGGCAGGGAAAGAGGACTTCTTATAGCATGGAAGGGCCTGGCTCACACGGCCAAGTCCCAGCTACTTCTGGCCAACCTCTGTGTATCAAGACCATTCTATGGTGGTTACTACAGTGTGACTGATTTCCCAGATGGCCTGGGCTCACTGGGACAAGCCCACACTGGCAGCCCCCAGAAGCCTCCAGCTTTAGGAATTAATTCCACCGAACACATTGGGGAGCTCCAAGGTTACCTGAGAGTGGGTGTCCACCTTAGGAGTCACATCCAGGCCTATGAAGGGCCAGAACCTAACCACTAGGGAACCACAGACACCACCTCCATGTCAGCTACCTAGCACTGAGGGTGCTGATCGATTGCACCCATCAGAGCTTTGCTTGTAGAACATTAGCAGGGTACTGTCCTCTGCCCAGCACCCTGGAGTCCTCACAGCAGGCTGCACCCATATGCAGTAGCTGCCACAGCAAGTAAAATCCCTAGCCTAGGAACTGGGGGCTGGGCCTGCTTTAGCAGAGTGAAACCAGTGACCATGGAGAACAGCCCCTCCAGGTCCCCACACTGGCCCACTTTGTGGCTCACAGGATGCCCCAGCAAGCTCAAGCAATGGAAGGCAAGGAGTCCCCAGGGCCATGAGTAAATGAGCAGGATGTTCCCGAGCCACAGGCTGCAGCTGAAGAATCCTGCGCTTTGAATAGGAGTAATTTCCCAATCCTAGCACGTGGAGGAACAATGCGGCCATCGAGTAGTGAGCAGAGAAACAAGGAAAACACAGTGTGGCTGCCTGACGTCACCTGCACACACGACATGTGCCATCAGAGAACCCTCAGAGCCCCCTGCCATAGCCAGGACCTCAACCTTGGGTCTCCTGTGAAGCCACAGGAGCAATGAGGGCCTAGAGAGCAGAACAGGCATCCTGTTCCCAGCTGCAGAGAAGGCGCCAGGGATGCCTGTGTGATGCCCTTGTCACTTGCCAGAGGCATGCAGTTTACCTCCTCAGCCGGAAAGCCCAGTACCCTTTTCCGTGTGTTCAGAATCATGACATCCTGGGATCGTCTGGAGGGATGTGGGGGTCCCTGTTGTGACCCCTCCACACTGCTGCTTGCTGCCAGCTTCCAGACCCTGTCTGCACCCATCCCCGGTGGCTGATAGCACGGTTCACTGATAGCACTTTCTAGGAGGAGCGGGCAGGAAGGAGTTCTTAGCCTTGGTGAGCTGTTCTGGCCCTTGGGGTTGACAAGCGATGAGGGGTTGTCATGTTTCTTCTGGAGGAGATCTGGGTGGGAGAGCGCCACCCTCGACAGTGGGTGGGAATACTTGCTGTGGTCCCACCACCTGCTGTTGCCCCGCCCCACCCCACGGTCCAGCTTCACACAGAGAAGTTTGAGCACACCCAGGGGCTGGGCAAAGGGATTCTGCCGTGGTCCATTTGCACACCAGAGGCACGGTTCTCTGGAGGCGCCATTTTTACTCACCAGAGAAGTTGGAGCCACCTGATACAATTAGAGCTGGAGCTCACTGCCTTTTAGATAGTTGGAGTACCCCTCTGTCTGGTACATGTTGGGCATGGCCATGCCTCCTGAGTCAGCTGTGCTGTCCCCTACGGAATCATTTGCATATAGGACAGTGCTGGGCATGTCGCAGACGCTGGGCAAGCATTTGCTATCTGTACTGCAGAGGTACTCATCCCTTCAGGAAGGTCAGCCCCAGGGCTGATTATCTTTCCCTGTTCCCACCCAGTTCCCTGACTCTCTAAGAGGACTGGAGAGGAAACCCATGTCCACTGGGACCAGCTTCCTGTGATGCTCCAGCTGCCACAGACCTCTCCATCAGCTCTCCTTGCTCCTCCCCCTCCGTTTTCCTCTTCCTCTTCCTCTCCCTCCTCCTCACCTACCAAGACTTCCTGAACCCCGTCCCCCCAGAGCTAGGGTTCTCCCCTCTGTAACCGCCAGGGGAGGACCTCCACAAGGTTCTTTGGCTGTCATCCCACTGGCCACCAGGTGACTTGGAAATCAGGGTAATTTTTAGGCACCTGCAAGACACATGTCCTGAGGAGGGGTCAGCTGAAGTTGCCTCTGGGCCTAGATACCACCTGCTGCAGGTGCTTATTTCATGGGTGCTCTGAGAGAGCACAACCTGTTCCTATTCTTGAGGTGCCATCACCTGCATATGGCTTGGGCCACGCCACAGCTGCCACTGTGCCTGCCACTTTCGCTCCTGAGACTTGGCCCACTGCTCTTGCCTGGTGGTGCAGTGTAATCGTGAGACAAGCTGTGTGGTGAGAGAACCGGGCTTATTGGGAGAGTTAGGGTGAGATCCGAGAACTGTCAGGTCATGCCATTTCTTGGGCAGGAAAATTATCCAGCATAGACATGTGAGCCTCTCCGTGTACCCGTGGATATTCGTTGTAAGTACAGTTTGACCCCCAAAGGGACTGACCAAAGGATTGTCACATTTGTCTGTAACAGTTCAAGGCAGGTGGTCAGGAAATATTTAAAAACAAAGGGTAGAGAGGAAAGCCTGTAATCCTACCTATTAAAATATGACTCATAGTTGTGGAAATTCCAGCAGCATGATGTTGATACAGAGGGTGACTATGCAGCTCCCTGGAACACAGTAGATGGCCCCTGTGCCCTGCTCCTGCCTGCTGTATGACAGAGCCAGTGCCCCGCAGAGTGAATGGCAGGCAGGGTTTGCCATCTTGGGCCTTGCATAGCAGAAGAAATCTAGGTCTGCCTGCCAAGGCAGAGTAAACTACTTAACTGGGCAGATCACAGTACACAGTGAACGTGTGTCAGTCCGTGGAGGGCTAACCCCATCCAGATTTATAGCTATTCATGAATTTAATTTAAATACCAGGAATACTGGTGCTGGGCATGGCTCTGCAGTTCAGGGTGCCCATGGCTTTTGCAGAGGACATAGATTCTGTTTCCAGCATCCACCCAGCAGCTCACAAATGATCGTATACAACTTTAGTTTCAGGGGTTCTATGCCACTTTCTGGTCTCTGTGGGCTCCTGAACACACATGACACACATAAACTCACACAGGAACACACACACAAACACACACACACACACACACACACACACACACACACAAATAATAAATAAATGTGAGAGGGAGGAGAGCCTTGGTTCAGAGAAGATGATGGTGGTGTAGTCTTCTAAGGAGCCCTAAAGAACGCAGGGGATGCAGCTGACTTGCTTATTAAAGAAATGCAGACCTCAACAGGGAGAACCATATTGCACTCATCTTAGCCCAAAGAGTAGAGATGGAAGGAATGGGCGGGGGTACCTGCTGATCTCTGGAGGACCACGCACAGAAATTGAACAGCAGCAGTTCTGAGAACTCTAAAAGGGGCCGTGGCCTCTACTTGCCACTTTGGAAACATTTACCGTAAAGAGAAACTCTCCAAATGACTGAAGAGCACTGTGACGGATGCTGGAGACCCTGGACTCCCCGACCCTTCATCCCCCACCAAGAAGGTTTCTCAGTTCACCTTACTAGAGATTGTCGGAGGTATAAAAGACTGACAGTCTAGTCAAGAAGGCAGAGGCAGGGGGATTGTCACAAATTAGAGATCAACATAGTCTACAAAGTAAAATCCCTAAAAGAGAAACACTTTTTGGAAAGATAGCCATGGCTTTGTGACATTCAAGAGGAGAGGTTGGCCATGACCTTAGTGTCTCTCCACGTGAAGGAAAGGCTCGTTATATAAGAGCGTGGCCATTCGATAAAAAAGCACTTACTGACCGGCACAACTGAAAACGTGGCCGTGGGCAAATGTTCGGGGATCAACACATGCACCCTGACTTAAGCTGAAAAGTGGCATTGTGCACGGCTGAGCAAGGCTGAGCACTGGACATTAGCATAAGGGACTGGGGGAAAATTAAATATCTTAACTAGTGATGTCACAGATGGCAGACACCCTTCCATGTATCCTGGTGTCAGCTGGGACACAGCCTCGGCCACACTGGGTCTCTATAGGCCTTTCCAATTGGTTGATTCTGGATGCATTTTCAGATGAACCATATAAAATTGCCTTTTGTTTAGTTTTTTTTTTTCTTTTTATTTGGCAATGCAGTTGTTATTCTGGTTTGGTTTTTGTTTTGGATGAACGGGTTGCTCTGTTTGGAGACAGGGTCTCACTGTTGCCTAGGATGGCTTCATACTTCCTACCGTGCGAATGGCTGTTCAAAGGTAAT
The DNA here is from genome assembly GCA_030556225.1 of Cricetiscus sungorus. Classification (NCBI taxonomy): domain Eukaryota; kingdom Metazoa; phylum Chordata; class Mammalia; order Rodentia; family Cricetidae; genus Cricetiscus; species Cricetiscus sungorus. The sequence continues at coordinate 11,931,194 of JANBXA010000588.1, forward strand.
GGATTTCAGCAGTTTCATGTGGTCAAACAATGTCTTTAATTCTTGCCCCTGAGCTCAGGAGTTGGTGAGAACTTGCTGTGTGCCTAGAATAGGAGATAGATCCCTGCCTCCGGGTCCTTAGTCGGGAGCCCAGGTCAGGTAGGTACCTGGCGCTCCTTGAGAATCTGACTCTGTCCACAGGCCCTGGTCCTTCACCAGCTGGGCCGCTACAGCCTAGCTGAGAAGACCCTCCGTGATGCAGTGCAGGTGAACTCGACAGCCCATGAGGTGTGGAATGGGCTGGGCGAGGTCCTCCAAGCTCAGGGCAACCATGCAGCAGCCACCGAGTGCTTCCTGACGGCCTTGGAGCTGGAGGCCAGCAGCCCTGCTGTACCCTTCACCGTCATCCCCCGAGTGCTCTGAGAGGACCACCCACCCACCTTACCTGCTCTACAGGCCCGGGATGCTCCGTCAAGGCTGCCAGAGGTCATCCTATCACCCAGCGGGCGGATCTGCAGTACCAAGGCCCTGGATGGATGTTTGACCACAGTGGGATAACTATGCCAACCCTGATCATCGCTCTCCCCTCTTGCATTCATTCATTCTTGTTGTTTTTGCCAGATCCCCACGATCATCTTCTGAATCTACTGATGTCATTCAAAATGGATTATGTGCCATATTCAGTTAGTTGCCACCTGGGTTTTAAGTAAAATGATTATGGATTCAATCAGCGAACGTAAAAGAACATATTCCAGGTTAAAATTAAGTGGCAGAACAGATTATTTTTATCAGCGGTGTAATGAAAGCAGCTGCCCTATCCTCCATCCCCTCCGCCACCTCTCCTGCCCCTCCCTTGGCCCAAAACCAAATGTGAATTTTCTGTTTCCCACCTCAGTGCTCGTCCATGCCAGGACACCAGCTGACAACTTCTCAGTTTTATTGTCAACAATTGTACCATGTGGTGAATTACTGTTCTACTGTTCTCCTAGAGCAAAGCCTGAGTCTAAGAATATTTATATTTTACCAATATATGGCTGTTACAAGAGAAGGAAATATGAGTTATTTAAGTTTAACTTTTTTATGTGAATTCAGAGTTTATTTATCGATGGAAATATGTACAAAGAAGCTTCAAATGGAATATTTACCGACATTCCTTATACACGACAGACACTTGGCTAAACAGGAAGATGATGTTAATAAAAAAAATGATTTTTAAATGGACCCCTGGCTTTTGTGTTTCACAAAGCTGGCAGACCAGAGGACAGCTAGTGGCTTGTGTGTAGGGTGTGAAGCTCTGGCATCCTGGGGCCCGCTATCAACAGTCTGCTGGACACAGGGAGGGTCCTACACCATCTCCAAACAGCACCTGTGACGATGCTTCAGGCCTGGGCTGGCTCCTCAGTCCAAGTCTGAGCTGTGTGAGCTCTTGACACCTTCCAGACCTCTAGCTCCTCCTTTACATCTATCTGTGTGTTGGAGTCCCAGAGGCCCTGGGCTGTCCAGCCTGCTCTCTGACCTGCCATGCCTTTCTCAACTAAGGGCGTTCATTTGCTCATCCACTCATTCATTCATTCATTCATTCATTCATTCATTCATTCATTCATTCATGGTTAACTACCTGGCTAAAAAGGCCATTGAGATGCAAACCTGAGACTTTATCTTTGCCAAATGTGAAGGTATGCCCTGTGGAGAGAGGCTTTGGGGACCAGGCCGTGAGTGAGATGCCCTAATTCCAGTAATGCTGACTGTGACCTAGACAAGTCTTGAGGAAAAACAGACAAATGTGGACATGCTAGAGGGTGACAACAAAGCAGGGTCGTGGGCATAGTGAGGGTCATGGTGCCATCTCAGAGAAGGCAACATAAGCTGGAAGAAGCCAGGTGGACTCATGAGGCAGAGACAGCCCCCAGAAAGAAACTAGAACAGCTGAAGCAAAGGCCAGAGCTCAGACAACATCCTGCCCTCAGAGCCCACGCTAGGCTGGAGTGGGTGACTGGCTGGAGGCCTGGGCAGTAGAAGGGACCTCCCACGAGGAGCTAGGTATGTGGCCTGCCACCTCTTTGCCCTTCTCTCGTGATGGGGCACACTCCAGAGCCATCTCAACCAGCATCATTCCTGCCCCTCCCCAACCACCTCTCAAGGCTACGCTGGAGGTTGCCGATCCAGGGCTGACCGTCTTGTAATATGGTCAGCAGCACCCTAGGGCGCTGTGTCAGGTGACCATGGCCTCCCATATAGCTATTCCAATCTCTCCCTACACCTGCCCTGATTCCCAGTTTTCTTCTGGCTCTTCTGCCTGCTCCAGCAGTGTCCACACAGCCCACACACTTGTCTCCAATCCTCTCTGGACTGGATGGTGGGCCTCAGAGACCCCCACCCCAGCACACACACACACACACACACACGAAGGGGAGCCAGCCCCTCCACACTGCCTCTGCTCTTGCCAATTTTTCCACCCCACTGGTCACTCATTTCCTGCTATTCCCACCCATACGTCACTATCACCGGATGGAACCAGGAAAAGGACATCCTGCAGACGTCTCATGCAGACACCGAAGCTGTGGCCCCCTCTGCAGGGTCTCTGCACCTCCCCAGTGATCCTGAGTCTGTCCCTCTCGGGGCTCACTGCCAAAAGGGAACAGTTACCCCTCCCCAACCTGCTTCCGGGTTAAGCCGTGCGTCAACAGGCAGCTATCAGGATTGTGAGGTACCGGACGAGGAACAGTGAGGACTCAGTCACTTCACAGGGCTGCCATCCAGAACTTCAGCGCTAGGCCTGCAAGCAGGACTCATCTCAGACACAGGCCCTGACAGGGGTTGGAGACAAGAGGTGGCAAGAAGGTGGAGGGCACATTCTCAGGTCTGCACCCCACCCCTACCAGGAGCCTCTCAGGTACCATCTGGCAGTCTACAGTCCCCACCATGGTTCCCCATTCCCAATCTGCCATTTGACCCCTAACATTCCCTGAGCATAGTAGGGTTCCTTAGTGAGCCCTGGGCGGTGGGCCACAGAGATCTGACTACTTAACTCCCCTCTAATGGAGAAAGGACCTTCGTTTCCAGTCTCCAAAGTAGAGGCAGTGGCCTCCCCTCAGGACTGCTGGGCGTAACCACTGCCACTGGTCCCACAGTGTGCTTACCTGCCCAGGCCCTGTCAGAGGCATCCTCCTTTGCACAAGGCCGAAGGTGACTGTCACTGGGATATGACACAGATGGAGTCAGGCGTGGAAGGTAGAAGTGCTACTCACAGAGACAGAGGTAATGCCGTGGCAGACAAGGTGAAGAGGCAGGATGTGTTTGGCACAGAACCTGGCCCGTTCTGTCTGCCAGTCTCACACCTCCTTGGCTTTCCTGGTCCCAGAGAGCGTGCTTGGGCTCTGGGTCCTGCTGAAATCTGGAGAGTGACCTGAAGCCCATACCACAGCTGCCTGAGGCAGAGCCCTGAGAGCCAGGGGCTTAGGCTATGGAGTCATCTGAGCCCGGCTTTTCACCACGGTCTGGCCCCCAGCTCTGAGGAGCCTTCGGGGAATCACAGGGTCTCTCAGGTCTCAGTTTCCTCATATGCCACATGGGAAGAACAGATTTCTGCTAGGATTCAGAGTGAATGCCACACACAGGCATGTGACTGGGCTCGCAGAACGCTCTCCTACAGTGACGCCTATTATACAGGCACCTGCCTGCCCACGAGCTGAGCCTGGCACCCATACCCACACAGCTCCACAGGCCTAGAAGGAAGGAGAGTCCCAGCTGACTCTCAGCTGCACCCTACAAGGAAGCTGCCTGAAGATGGAGCTCCCCAAGTCTCCAGGCATGAACCCCATCCAAGTGTCCGTGAGGGCTTCCTTGTTCAGCCTCTGCACCTGGAGTGTCCCGTATGACAGACCTGGAGGCCTGCACTGGGGAGCAGGGTGTCTGAGCTGGGGCTGGGAAGACATAGGGCAAACCAGGGTGTGCATAGATGACTACTAGATACAGCTGCCAGGGGTGGGTGGGAGCGCTTCACGCCAGGTAGTCACGGATGACAAGAAGGTGCCCATCATAGACAAGTCTGAGGCTCTCTACTTTTCAAAGGGATCGTGAGCACATGATCAAAATGTTAGATGACTAGGCCCAAGCAGTCTGCACCAGAAAAGACCCACCCATCTTCAAATCTGCAGGCAGGGAGGGCCCCGCCCTGGAAAGAGAGCCCAAGCTTCCCCCAGATGGAAAGGCACAGGCAGCCCAGAATCCCTCTCGTGTTGATGTGTGGTTGTCGAGACGCAACTAATTTCAACCCTACCACTAACAACTGCACTGGCGAGATGGCCCAGTGTAGGGCTGATTGCCTGAGTCAGATCCCGGGACCCACCTGGTGGAAGGAGAGAGTCAGCTCCCCAAGTTGTCCTCTATTTCCACACACATGTGCGCTACAGCCCAGAGAGATGAGTGGGTGGGTGGGTGGGTGATGGATGGATGGATGGATGGATGGATGGATGGATGGATGGATGGGGATGGGTGGCTGGGTGGCTGGGTGGGTGGGTCGGTGGGTGGATGGATGGGTGGGTGGGTGGGTGGGTGGGTGCGTGGGGGGATGGATGGGTGGGGGGATGAGGGAATGGGTGGGTGGGTGGGTGGATGGGTGGGTGGGTGCGTGGGGGGATGGGTGGGTGGGGGGATGGGGGAATGGGTGGGTGGGTGGGTGGATGGGTGGGTGGGTGCGTGGGGGGATGGGTGGGTGGGTGGATGGATGGGTGGATGGATGGATGGATGGATGGATGGATGGATGGATAAATGTGATAAAGGTTAAAATCATGAGCAGAGCTCAGAACCAGTGAGATTTTTCTCTAGGGTTTTCAAGTTCTCTGGCACTCAACTTTTAGAGAGATTTTACAGATCTCACCTCAATTTTAAAGTCTCCCTTATGTCTGGCTTTCACATCTGCATGGAACAGACAGACTCCTGAGTGGGGATGAAGCTGGCCACGGTTTAAGCAGAGGACCTCCAGAGGTCCCTGGTATGCAAAGCATGGCACTATGGAAGGTGGTAGAACCTTGGAGGAGGAGCCTAGTTGAGGGCCTGCTGTCATTAATGGTGTCACTCTGGTGGGCCTCCTGGGCAGTTCTCTTGACAGGCTTGTTACAAGGTCCCAGGTTTCCTCACCCAGCATCCGGCTCTTCCTGGTGGAGATGTGCCCACTTGCCCCATCAATGTTGTTGTTCCCAACATTGTGGTCACTGTCACGATGAGGCCTTCACTGAATCTGAGCCAGGCCAGGTGCCATGAGTATGAACCACCAAAACTGAGTCAAGTAACCCTCTTCTGTTACAGAGTTTGCCTCCACTGTTCCCGTATGGCCACCCTGAGCTGAGTAAATACATGTGCCTGTCTTTATCTCTCTCTTTCTACGGGTGAGCTTTCTCCTTTATTATAAAATATATGCCCCCCCATATCAGTGTCCTCCTGCTGCTATAATCAAATGCTACAAAACTGAGTCAGCACCTTGAAACTGCACACATGTGTTACCTGGCAGCTCGGAAAAGACTGAAATAAGTTCTATGGGGCAAAAACTAAGGCAAAGGCGAACTATATTTCAGCTGAGTGTCGCAGGGGAGAAGCTAGGCTGTCCAACTTCTCCAGGCTGCCATCATCCCATGCCTCCTTCCATCTCCAAAGCACGGCTCCTGCATTTGCAAGGCAATTGGTAACTCACCTGCTACTCTCTTTCACGTATAAGAACCAGAGATTATGTTGGACTGCCTGGGTCATCCAGTCTCATCTCCCCATCTCAGGGTCTTTCTTTGCATCTTATCTGCAGAGTTCCTTTCTCTGCATGCCCGACTCCCAGCACCATAAGCTCAATGGACAAGGGTCTGTAGAGAGGCAGAAGCAATGGCACGTGCATGCGTGTGGTACATAAAAGGGATTTGCTAGAATGGATTACACAGTAGGGTAGCCCAGCAGTAGCCTCAACATGCTCAGGTTGGCTGACAACCCAGCCAATCAGTCCATGAAGCCGACGCTTCAGCAGCGTGCATGAGGGTGAAGCATCCATGGCGGACCATCTTTTAAAGGGCCCCCTCTTAACACAGCTCTCATGCCATTAGATTTCTTTCTTTTATTTATTTACTTATTGGTTTTCCAAGACTCTGTGGAGTCTTGGCTGTCCTGGAACGCCTTTATAGACCAGGTCAGCCTTGAACTTACAGAGATCTGCCTTCCTCTGCCTCCCAAGTGCAGGAATTAAAGGAGTGAGCCACCACTGCCAGGGGCAGGATTAGATTTCTAACATGCATTTGGAGGGTGTGTTCAAGCTGCATCACTCCCGAATTTCACACCCTTAACACCATTGATGTAATGCACGTATTCACACTAACTTCACACACTTACTCACACGAAGCATACCCTCAAACCCTTCGGGCCAGATGTAACAACTGGGCAGTTTAATAAATGCCTCTCTCCCACAGGCTTCTGAGTAGAAACTTCCAGATGTCAAGTAACCAGCTCTGGGGTGTGTATTTCTGTTCAGAGTTCCTTGTGTGTCACGTGACCTCTCCGGGTACACACAGGATGGAGTCACACGTGTGCTGCACTGTCCTTCCAAAAACCCTTCAGGTATTAAACACAATGCAAGAGGTAACACAGTGCCCTCTCCACTGGTGGGAAATCAGCGGCTTGGAGCCATGAATAACTCCAGAAACCGCCAGCATTGCATCCAGAATGCACCTGACCCTAAAACCTATCCACAGCCTCCCTGTGGAAACAGGACAGAAACCACCAGCAATAACCGTATGGTAAAATGCCCAACATCGCTGGTCATGAAGGGAATGTAAATCCAAGCCACAGTGCAATGGTACCTCACTCCCACCAGGATGTTTGTTTGAAAATACAGGCAGAGGCTTGGCGTGATGGCTCAGTCACTAAAGGTGCATGTCGCCAAGACTGGAAATCTGAGATCCCTGAGTTTGATTCCAGGGACCCTCGAGGTAGAAGCAGAGAACCAACTCCTACAAGTTGCCTCTGACCTCCACATGTATGCTGTGGCATCATGGACACATACAAACATAAATAAAAATGATTTTTTTAATTAAAAAAAAAGATAGACAACAGCAAGAATTGGTGAAAAGGAAAAGCAAGAATTGGTGAAAAGGAAAAGCAAGAATTGGTGAAAAGGAATGCTGAAATTGGAGTCCTTACCCATAGCTGGTGGGGATGTGAAATAGTACGGCCAGTTGGGTGGTTTGTTAAAACTTCTAACCCAGGGACCAAAAGTTCCTTTACCATTTACCCCACAGGAAAGGAAATACATGGCCACCTCTAACACTCTGTGTATAACATCCCCAAATAGAAACACTGCAAATTCCTCCTGCCAGATAACCAGTAGTGCTGTGCCTTTGCAATAAGATGACACTTGGTAGTAAAGGGGTGAATGATGAGTGGATGTAAAGAAATGCCTGAATCTCAAAGTGACTGTGCCAGTCAGAGAAGTCAGACAGCTAGATCATGCTATGTGACCCCACTGATTCAAGACTCTGGGAACTCTGAGCTAACCCCCCATTTCTGAGAGCATATCTGGGGTGGCCTGGGGCAGTGAAGCAGTTGAGAAAGAAGGGAAAGGAGACTGGGGGTGATGGGTCTGTCAACTGTGTTAATCCCAGTGGTGATTTCTTAGCAGCAGACATATGTCAACACATGTTCCACTGGGCATTGCAAATGTGTACAGCGTATTGGATGCCAGTTACACCTTTAAAATTACATGTTAAGATTTGTTTTTAATTTTGTGTGTGTATCTCTGTGTAGGTATGTGCACATGAGTGCAGGTGCATTCAGAGGCCAGAAGAGGGCGCCAGATCCTCTGGCGCTGGAGTTACTGGTGGTTGTGGGGTGCCCGGTGTGTGTGGGTGCTGAGAATCAAAAAGCAGCCAGTGCTCTTACCCACGGAGTTACCTCTCCAGCCCCAAAGTCATATTTTAAAAACAATAAGGACTGACAGAGATGGGGATAAAGACAGTTCTCCACCCCCCCACACACACACTTGAAATATGGGCTGACCCCTATGTACCTTGTACCCTCAAGAGCCCAGGACAGGGTGGGGGGACCTCTGTGAACTCTGCCTCTGGCCAGAAGCCCTGTGCCCAGAAACCCCAGGCTGGGCAGGTATGGGCAGGTTACTTGCTGGACTCCCGTGAGGTCAGATCTATGTGAGACTCCTCTGAAGGATGCAAACCATTTTGGGGAGGGTGTGGGAATCTCCTATTTTCCTTCTCCAAAAAGAAAACACATGATGCTGCATGCACTTGGGATTTTCAACACAATTGACTAAAAATAGCCTGGGCCACCTCAGCCTGATTCCTTTTTAGGAAGGGTTCCAGCAGCTCCGCCTGTCCTGGCAGCCAGCTCAGGAAGTAGAGGCTGAGCTGAATGGTGCTTGGGTCAGGGACCAAGGACCAGGCCATGGAGACCCTTTGCTGGCTTTGGCCAGCCCGATCTCCCGGCTTACCGAAAGCCAGGCTTCCGGGAGCACAAGGTGGCACAGGAAGCAGCCTCCCCATCCTTACCTCTCACTGGCCCCGTGCATTGCTGCCCACCAGCCAGGGTTCCCTGCACTGTTTCTCACTGCCTCAATTTCATGGTCTGGAAGGCAGTCTCTACTGCCTTGTCCTGTTGTCCCCAGAGCTGGCACCATGCCAGTCGGGTGGAGGTGGGCAGACCTTGAAACATGTAAAGGGTAGTGTCTGCAGAGGGGTCATGGAAGTTACTGGTGATGTTGGTTAGTCTCCCCTGGGATTAAAAGAACATTTCTAAGGAAGGGCTAGGGGACACTTCCCTACAGCCAAACTTCCGTCCTTTCCAGGCAAGCACTGGTGTCCACAACATGTCGGCACCGTGCTGTCCAGCCTGGGACACGAGATCTAGACAACGAGATAAATGGACAGCAGCATGCAAGCCTGCCTCTTTGCCCATGCCTCTGCAGACACACCCAGGCCCTGTGGAGTACACCAGATGAGGGTAGCAAAAGCCTGGCCCCGTGGCCTCCATTTTCCCTAGGGAGAATGTCAGGTTCTGATCCAAGCAGAGGTCCCATCAGTGCAGAGCAAAGACCTCGGTCTGCTGTTTCAGTGACCCCGTAGGCGCCAGGTCACCCTGGCAGAGACACCTGTGGGTGAGTTCAGGTAGCTTTTCTGGCCATCTGTGGCGTCCCTGGTGCTTTCCCAGTCCTGAAGGCCCAGTTTTAATCTCTGAGAGTCCGTGAGCCAGAAGAGAAAACTGCAGCAACTTAAATGACTCAGGACCTCTATACTCTCAAAAGTCTGGCCCCAGCTACCTGCCCTTGCTCTCTGACCCCCAACTCAAGAAGCTAGTTGGAGCTCTTTACCCCTCCAGGACAGCAGGAAAGAGAAACTGGCCTTCTGGTTTGGGATTTTTGGTTTGGAAGAGATGTGGACACACCTTGGGCCTGTCTTCATGGGAAAAAAAAATATTTCCTCATTATCACAATCATCTTCTACCCACTTAAGAGTCAGGAACAATAAGGCAGGTGGCACAGCTTGCCTGAGGGCCCATGACTGAGATGTACAAGTGGAAAGGTTCCCAATCTGTTTAACACAACAGCCTGAGCCTTTCTTACTTCAAAAATCCCCGTTTCGGGGGCTTGAGAGATGATTTAGTCAATGAAGCTCTTGCTTCATGAGTTCAAATCCCCAGAACCTATGTAAAAAAGCTGGGTGTGGTGGCATCTGTTTGTAACCCCAGCTCTGGGGAGGCCAAGCCAGTAGGACTCCCGGGTTCACTGGCCCACCAGACTAGCCTCAGGCTCAGTGAAAGGCTGGGCCTCAAAAACCAAGTGAGCATCAATGCCCAGAGTTAACCCCTAGCCTCCCCCTGTATGGCACACGCATGAATACTCACACACACATACAGACACATGCACAAAAACAGTCTCCAGTGGCTTCTTTGACACACATGCAGACAAATTGTCTCGAAACCATTAGGGAGGGTGAGTAGAGCCTTCCGGTGGGCAGTTGAGGGAGGAATGCCCCAGCCAACAGTCCCCTTGACCAGGCCATAGGCCCTGTGCACTTTTTAAGGTAGGGTGATGGCTACAATGTACATATGATCCTGAAGGTGGCCAGGCCCAAGCGTATTATTATGGTTAATAATCATCGCAACAACCCCTTCACCATTCACACATTAGAGCCTCCACCCCCAATGCCTCAGGCTTTTACAGAGTGATTACGTTAGAAGGGATCACTAGAGCGGAATGTGGTGACCCACACCTTTGGGCCCAGAACTCTGGAGGCAGAGGCAGGACGATCTTTGTGAGTTCAAGGCCAGCGTGGTCTACGGAGTGAGTTCCAGGATAGCCAGGGCCACACAGAGAAACCCCATCCTCAAAAACAAGACACCTGTCTCCCACACTGCTTCACTGAGGTCTCTGGGAAAGAGCACAGCTTTGCTGATCCTGAATTTTGCTAACTTAGGCTATAGGCTGGTGGGTGCGTGCGTGCGAGTGCACACACACATACACACACACACACACACACACACACACACACACACACACACACACACATACACTCCAGCTCCACACTCCCCCACTGGAGCAGAAAGGCAGGGCTGAGCTGGCTCCCCAGCATGCCAGTGTCCCGCCTCCTCCTCTCAGTTACCAGGCCTCCTGCCATGGGCTGTTGTTGCCCTAGCAACCAACACAGGCTCAAAGCCTGAAGCAAAGGCCTAGCTCTTCTACCTTGGAGCCCACGCTGAGTGGGCTCTCTGGTGATAGCTGGTTTCACGGAGGGTGGTAAGCAGCCAACTGTGGCTTAATTAAGGACAGGAGGCAGGGTCTTGCCCTGCTCTGCCCCACCTCACCTTCCCAAGAATTCCAGTCCAGTAGCAAAAAACCACAGGGACAGGCTTTCGGTGTTAGGCTCAAGAGCTCCGAGAAGGCCTGCGGCTGCGGTGGGGGCTAAGGGGAGGCCAGCAGTGCATGCTACAGACAGGGCAGCTTTTGGTCTCCACCACACACATCTAGAACCAAGTTTTCTCAACCTTCCTAATGCTGTGGCCCTAACACAGTTCCTCAGGTTGTGGCGACCCCCACCCACAAGATTAATTTTTGTTGCCACTGTTGCGAATCATGATGTAAATATCTGTTTTCCAATGGTCTTAGGCGACCCTTGTGAAAGGGTCATTTGACTTCCAAAGGGCTTGCGACCCACAGGTTGAAAACCACCCATCTAGAGGAAGTTGCCCCAGGCATCACTACATGGCCTTTCCCCCCACAACCTGTAGGCCCATTTTCTGACCATCTTTAGGCCATGCTGCCTTTCAGATCACCTCTGTGGGTCCTGCGTCATGAACACCCATCCCCACATGTTCTCTGTGAACACCGGTCTCTCCCCTGGGCTCTCAGCCAGCAGGCCCCGTGTTAAAGATGCTCAGCCAGCCTGCCATTCAACTGAATGCCATGCCCACTGAACACCTGCCCCGAGCCAAGCACAACACAAGGACGCAGCAGGCAGTAGCCGTGTGCCTTTCCCACCAGGCCCAGAGGAGTGCGGAGTGAGCAGGACTCCCTCGGCCTCTCCCGTGCTCGCTGTGAGACATGGTCACCAACCCCAGCCTGACGCACACCCTGTGTTTCAGTGCTGGCTTCAGCGAGGATCTTGTGTGTGACCTTGGAGCTGCCTTTGCCCGCCCTGGGCCCACCCTACTCAGCTGTGAGTGAGGGGGGCAAAGGCAGGGGAGCTGCTTCGTTAACTGTCAAATCAAGTCATACCATGATCAAAGCTCACCTCCCCACGCCCTCAAAAGGCATGGCATTTGGTTCATATCGGGCATGACGCTCTGGATCCTGGTCCCCACACTGTCTCAGATGGGTCCTGTGCCCACTCGAGTTCCCATTTGGAGCCTTAGTTTCCTCCACTAGGCAGTGAAGTGAGGCTTTCTGGTACTGTGACTGCTGGCGTGTCTCCGGCAGGCCAGCTACAGGACAGGCACAGGGAACCAACCACAGAGGACTCGGGAAAAGACAAGGCACTTGGGTTTCTGTGTTGTCAGCCAGTCTCTGCTGAGTCACCTGCCTTATAGAGTGACGGCACCAACATGCATGTGGGCCTGACATTGGTTGGCTATGGCACACATCAGGAACCAGACCTCTGTGGTACCCATCCCAGGAAGGTTATGGTCCCCCCAAGGAGATGGGTGTCTGTCCAGACCTCAGTGGGCACAAATCAAGCTCTGCACTCTACCGGCCAGCCTTATGGCCACCCCAGTCCACCCCTCCCAACTCTTCAGCTCCTGCCTGCACCTGCCCTGCCCCCACTCCCACCCTCCCTGTGCTCCTGGGAGAGCTAGAGCCTGTAGGGTTACAGGGTTTGGCTTTCTCCAGCCAGAAGGGATATGCTCCCCTCTCCTTGGCTGCTCTTTATTTTAATGACTTTTTGGCTCAGGGCCCAGGCTGGATCAAAGCCTCCCTGTAGGGAGGGCTCTAGGACAGGACAGTGGGGTCTCTGGGAGCAGATGATTGTGAAGGTAAGTGAAGCCTGGAGCTGGAGGTCTGGTGACCCCTGAGTCAGGGGCTCTGTCACACGGCAGCCAGGGAGGTGGACTTGGGGATGAGGTTAAAAAAACATCCTTCGGGGTAAGTGAGGCTAGCAAGTTGGCCAGCACTGGCTGACCAATAAGCCAGAGTTCCAGGTCCAGTGCACCCAGTCCTCAGGGAAGCTAGGCGGCTCTGCTGTGACAGGGAAGAAGGTGAGGAGGGCGGAGCAAGCAGTGGGATTCTAGAAGCCTGGGACTTCCTTCACCCTCCTTCCTGTCCATGCAGGTCCCAGCCTAACTCCCCGAATGGGCCCAGCTCGAAAAGCCTAGTGGGTACTGATTGTTAGGCCTCAGAGGAAGAGGAAGCGATGGGGAGGAGAAGCTGCATCATAGTTACTCGTCTCACCCAGGAAGATGCATGGAGGACAAAGAGTGTGGATCCCTAAACACACCCTCCAAAGGTGGGCAGGTCAGGCCTGGCTGGCAGCAGGCAAGGAGAGGGCAGTCGCTGCCAGCGCAGCTGCTGGTGTTTGGAAGAAGGCAGCCGGGGGCAGCCTTGGGGACCATGCAGCCCTGGGGAGCATTGGGCTCTGAGGAACCAGCGGTGCACAGGGGAGGCCTGTGGAGGCAGAAGTCTGGAAGCCTGGCATGCACAAGGTTCCTCTACTCCACTAGGCACCCTCAAAACCCAGCTGGAAAAAACTGTGTGCGCAGGCCCCTGCACACATACACACACCTCAGGTGCACCCTTTCTCACATGCATGTGTTCACACACAGGTACTTGCACACACATAAGTACCCCACACGCAGACCTTGTACATATACCTGCATATGCCCTTCTGCATGAACGTATGCTCCTTGCCACAGGTTACTGCATGTGGTCTACATATTCTGCACATGTGCTCTTTCATATACACCCTCGGCTTTTCACACACTTACCTCTGTGTACACACATGCCTTTGCATGTAAACACATTCTGTACACTCATGTATAAAATCCTGCATACACAGACACAGCCCAGCATGTGCACCTTTGCACACACACACACCTTCACATGTATACACATATCTCTACACACATATGCACAGCCCTGCCAATGCACCATGTGCACAGGCCCTTGTATAAGCTCACACTCAACTATTCACACTCGCACACACACAGCTGTCCAATGTACAGATTCTGTGTGAGGCCACGTGGTTCTTGACATTTCTGTGGGCCTCCCTGAGTCTCCGTTTCCCCATATGGAGCCAGTGTCTCACCCCCACCGCTGAGATTGAACCCCAGAGTGCTAGCTAACGACTGCCATCATCCTCAGCATACCGTTAAGGGAGCTGCCTGCTATCAAGGCAAAGCGAGTGTGGCCCACTCGCCTGAGCCAAGTGATACTTGCTGGACTTCAGAGGTCCTTGCATGTACATCACAGATGTAGCATTCATCCACATGTACTCACGTGAGTAAGCAACGTACACACACATGAGGGTGGCAGCGGCCACCACTGTGTGTTAGGCACTGCTCCAGGGTACTCACAGTAAGCTCACCAATCCTAGTGCTTCTCGGCTGTACAAATGACAGACTTGAACTAAACCACAAATAGAGAACAATTATCCATTTAACAAACCCCGGGCATAGGCAGTCTCGGGATAATTTGAAAGGTTGGCAAGGTCACTCTGACCGCCATCTTCAGGGCTGAAGCTGGAGCCCACACGGCTGTAGGCTGACTGCTGCTACACTAGACATTTTGTCTGCAACCTAAGAGAACTTTCTTGCCAGACTCCTGCTCTTCAAGGAGAAGCAGAACCTCCCTCTGGGGTCATCGTCACGTGCTCCCCTCCCTCCCCCTGACTTTCCCTTATATTTCATTGCCTGAAATGGCGCCAATGGCTTTCCCTAACTGCAAAGGAGTTTGGCAAGCAAAGGATCTGACAAAAGGCCACAGAGTGGTCATGACAGGGACAAACTGGCAACAATGGAAATCTGTCCTCCACTGTGTTGAATAAAATCCAGTTTTAGAAGCTAGGGAGTTGAAAGTAAAGGATATTAAAATGTCTACCACATGCGCTCCTGAGCACCATCCATCCCTCCTCCAGGGGGCAGTCTGAAGGCAGCGGACACAGAAGGCCTGCAAAGTGAACTCTCTGAGGAGGTGGGAGGGGCCGGAATTCCGGTGCAGCTGGGCCTCTAAAGTAGAAACCACTCTCTAGAAGCAAGACAGAGCTACTCTCCTGGTCTGTAGACCAGGAACATGAATGCTGGTCACACTGTCATTGTCCCCCAGACCTAGGCACCTAGTGCTACAGCTTTCAGATTTGGTGGCGCTGTGACATACCTAGTGGCTGCATTCCCAATGGTCACCTTCCATGACCCTCACAAGTCAGGCTTCTGCACACGCTGTGGATGAATGTACTGTTATGGCACAGCCTGTGTCCTCTTACAGGGACAGCAGAGGGGAATGCGCCCCATTCCGGGGTCCTCATAGGAACCCCTCACAGGGCAGATCAGCAGGAATTCACTTGGGAAGTTCCTTTGTCGAGAATGGCCTAGTGGATTCCTTTTAGAATGAAAATTCAAATGCTTTCAGTTACCTAAGCCAGAGTAGAGGCAGCTTGGCTGGCCCTGAGCTTAAAGCTGGCTTGTTTGGGTTCAGCATCTCCTGTCTGGGAACAAGTGACAGCCCTTCCTTCTATAGAGAGATGCCCCTTCTCTGGTGTGGTTGGAAAGCCCACTGGAATCTGCGGTGCCCAGGCTGTGAGTCAGTACGTGGCCCTTCTAAGATATACAAGTTTAGGGTCCTTGAGTCTGCAGATGCCTGGGGCTCCTTGGGTCCCTGCGTGGAGACCCCCAGCCAGGTAACTGCAGGGGAAACTGGCCTTCCGGGCAGCCCTGCACACATGGGTCATCTGCCCACCTCAAATGGCTTCTGCTTCAGACTTGGCCCTGCAAACAGCCTGATGGTCCTTCCCTGAGCATGAGAGGCCGGTCCTCTTCGCTGCCCATCCTGGAGAGAGGGGTTCCACAGAGATGCATGTGGACGTTAATGTGCCATCCTAAGGCTGAGGGTGTGCCTCGGTTAGAAGAGTGCCTGACCAGCATGCACACAACGCTGGGGTCGGTACCTAGCTCTGCATAAATTGAGTTCACTGGTTAACATTGGTATTCCTAGTGCTCAGAAGTCAGAGGAGGGAAGGCCAGACGTTCAAGGTCATCTTCAGCTACATAGTGAGTTCAAGACTAGCCTGGGCTACTTAACACTCCTGTCTTAAAATAGTCTTAAGAAGAATTTGCTGCCAAGTGGGTGGTGGCACACCCAGCACTTGGAAGGCAGAGGCAGGCAAATCTCTGTGAGTTTGAGACCAGCCTGGTCTACAGAGAGAGCTGCAAGACAGCCAGGCCTACACACAGAGAAAGCCTGTCTCAAACAAAACAAATAATAAAAATAATTTGCCATCCTTCCAGTGGCCCTGACTTGTGAGAGCTTAGTGGCTGGGGATGAGGGACATGGGAGCAGTGACCCAATGAGAATAAACCTCCCTTCAGCGGCATATTGGCAGGGCTGTCGTTCCTGTGTGTAAGGGGCAGGGGGCAGCTTTTAGGCAAATAGAGGTTTCACTGAGAAAGTTGGGGCTCCTCACCCACCAGAGCCAAGGTAGGTTCTCAGCTCATCCCCCTGGTCCAGGGCCAGCTGGGGGCACAGACAGGGGCTGAATGTCCTGTGACGGCTCTTCTTCCTTCTACAGGCAGGGCGTGCTCAAGGTATGAAGGGTGTGGAGACTGTCCCCTGGAGAGGGGCTGATGGTCACAAAGAAAGTTCAGACCTAGAGTAATTGTGGCTCCCCACCCCAGGAGTCATTTGGCAATAAATGTCTGGTGGCATTTGGGATTGTCGCAGCTGGCAGGGGCCGTTACTAACTAAACATCTAGACTATTGGCACAATGCTGGAGAGCTAGCCCCTCCTCCTTCCGGTAATGAGACACTGGCAGTGGCAGGGTAGCTGGAGCACAGAAGAGTGTCATCACCTCTGTACGGTGCTGCCTGGTCAGCCCTCTGTGTGCAAAAGTTGGGTGGTTCTGAGAGCGCATCTGGCCTTTGCCTCTGGGGTGGCCACAGCCTGGTAGCCATAGATAGAGGAGTCCCAGTAGATATGGGAGACCAGCTTATGGGTCCCAGGGCAGCCCAGGTTCTGGGCCCTGACCTAGTTACAGCCTCAGCCCCAGGAGGTCCCAAGAGAGAAGATTGCTGCTCTGAGGGCATCCAGCTGCCCCCTTGACCTGTCTCCTTGAGAAGATAGGCAAGGAGTTCACCCCACAATCCTTACCCAGGTACTCCCCAGACCGTATGCAAATGCAAGCAGCTAAATGCAGCAGGAGCCTGGGGAAGAGGCCCATCTCAACCCTGGCACTTCTGGTAAAGTCTGCCCTGCATCTAGCCTGTCGGTCCCCAAGATTGCAGTCAGCTTTTCTACCTGTCCCCTCCTTGCTGTGCACCATGTGTCAAGTCCAGGACCTTTCCTGTGACCTCTACTGAAGAATGGCATCCTGAGCCTCCTCACCCCATAGCGTTGAGAATCTGAAGATCTCCAGATTACACCCCGCTGCATCCCTGTTCTGAACCCAGAGACTGAGGTCCCAGATTTCCAGTCATTTCTAATGTGTGTGTGCATGATGTGCGCTTGTGTGTGTGTATGTGTGTGTGTGCGTGCATGTGTGTGTGTATGCATGTGTGCTTGTGTGTGTGTGTGCTTGTTTGTATGTATATATGTGTGTGTGTGTGTGCGCATGTGTGTGTGCATGCATGTGTGCTTGTGTGTGTGTGTATATATGTGTGTGCATGCATATGTGCTTGTGTGTGTGTGCATGCATGCATGTGTGCGTGTGTGTGTGTGTGTGTGTGTGTGTGTGTGTGTGTACATGCATGCATGTGGAGCCCACAGAGCAACCTCAGGCGCTCCTCAGAAGTACCACGAGCCTTACTGTCTGAAACAGAGAAACAGGGTCTCTCATTGTTCTGGGTTTGCTGACCACCACAGGTGTTTGTCCTGCGGATTGAATTCAGGTCCTTATGTTTGTACAGCAAACACTTTACCAACAGAGTTATTGCTCCAGCCTCATGTTGATCCTGATATACAAAAGGAAATAACTTCCGGGAGCTTTTTTAAAACAAGCAGCAAAAAACAATCTACACTAAAATAAATAAATAAATAAAGTGTTCAGGACTGTATGTGGTGGCGCACACCTTTAATCCCAGCACTCAGGAGGCAGAGGCAGGCGGATCTTTACAGTTCAAGGCCAGCCTGGTCTACAGAGTGAGTTCCAGGACAGCCAGTGCCACATAGTGAGACTCTATTTTAAAACAAACAAAAGCAACGTTTTGAACAGTACATGAAGTTTAACAAAGAAATGGAAAGCAACCTTAAAGCGCTTCATGAAGAGAAGCCTTTCCCACATCTGGGGTCCCCTCCCTGGCACAGCCTGCACCCGGATACCCACCTCAGCACCCTGCAGAGATGCACCCCTTCCAAGTGACTGCTTTTTTACCCATTACCATGATGTCAGCACAAGCATCCCTGCCTCCTCGGCTGCCAGAGAACATCCCACTGCGTAGACAGCCAGAATCGACTGGTCCCCTCCTCATGGACATTGACATCACCTGTTGTCATTTGTTTTCAGGTCAAGCATGCTTCTATGCTACTCTTTGTCAGCTGTGTTGTTCCCACACCCTGGACTCCCTGGAAACTGAATGCACAGCTCTTTGATGTATTTATAAGGCTGCATTAATCTGACTCGCGCTTTGAACAATAATCGTAAACGGAATCTACCTGTATGGAGCCCTTAAACCCACTTGATCTTCAAGTACTTGGGCATAACAAATTAACAACACAATCACTGATCCTCTCCCCAGCATGGGAGGCAGGAGCTGTAACAGCCCATTTTACAGACCAACAATAACAAGGTCCCTAATTTATGTTGGAGGTAAGAAGCCACTAGAGGGGCCCAGCATTCTGTAGACTTATTCGCCAGACCCTGGAAAAGACCCTCAGATGCTCTGCAAATAAAACAGAGGAGAAGAAAATCACACTCGTGTTGCTTTCATTGTTATTTAAGTATTTCTGCTGTTGTGGGCTTGGAATCCAGCACAAGCCGAACAAGGGCCCCGCCCCGAGCTCCGCCCCGCCCCGAGCTCCGCCCCGCCCCGAGCTCCGCCCCAGCCCTTTACTTTCACTTGTGTTGTTGGTCAAGTTTACCCATTTCCTAGGGTTTGCTGGCCATTCACATTTCCTATTGTAGAAATGTATACCTTCTCTCCCGTCTCTTTCTGTTTTGCTAAAAGAAAAAAAAGAAAAAAAAAAGAAAAGGTTCATTTTGTGCAGGGGCATGAGGGGCATGAGTTGGGTGAGGGCGTGGAGGTGAAGGTTCACACAAAGGTCAGAAGTCAACCTCAGAAATTGTCCTCTCATTTTTAGAGACGGGATCTGTCCCTGGTTAGGGAGCGTACTGATTGGGGAAGGCGGCTGACTGCAGAGCCACAAGGATCCTCGTATCTCTGCCTCCCAGAGCTGGGGTTTCAAGAGTGCACGGCCACGCCTAGCCTTGAATGGACGCTGGGGATCAAACTCAGGTCCTCAAATTATACCATCTCCCAGTCCCTCCAGGGTTGACTTTATTTTTAACTTGGGCGTTCATCATCCTAGCGGTCCAGAACAGCCCGCCGCCGTGGCCATCTCCACGTGGTGCACTGGAAGCACCCTTCCATTGTCAGACGCGCTGGGGAATGGGTGCTGGTGCTCCAGGGAGCACCCTTCCATTGTCAGACGCGCTGGGGAATGGGGGCTGGTGCTCCAGGGAGCACCCTTCCATTGTCAGACGCGCTGGGGAATGGGTGCTGGTGCTCCAGGGAGCACTCCTTGGTTGTTCTCCACCCCTGTCTGTTTTCTCAGCCCAGGCAAAATCCTCACACAGCTCTTCTCATTTGAGGTCCACATGCCCAGAGACCCATGTAGGCTGTGTATCCTCATTTCATATGGGGTGGGGCACACTTGACATGCATGCTGAATGTAGATGTCTTGGGCAATACTGCCTCCATGGTCTGAGATCCCATGCCCCATGTCCAATTGACAAGACACCACCCCACCCCACCCCACCCTGGTCAGGCTCCTCTCTGAGCCTCAGTTTGCTAATCCGAAGAATGGGCCGTTTCCTGCCTGTGCAGGAGAGTGCCTGCAGACCTGCAGACCTGACTCCTCAGATCAAACACAACGCAAGCCCTGCACGCACTTGCCCTGTCCCCACCTGCCAGGCTGCTCAAGGCTGGGTCCCCTGCCTCTCTGAGAGCTCCCAGCTGGGCTGGGCTGGGTAGGGAGCCCAGGGAGCACAGGCACAAGGGCCCCTTTGTACCTGTTGCTAGGGCCACGCTGTATTTGCTCAGCCTGGGTAAACAGGAGGTGCCTGGAGGCCACTCTGTTATGACAACTTAAAGAGCCTTCTCTTTGCTTCCTGAGCTGTTGAGCCCAGGCCGAGTTAGGTGATTCCCCCACATGAGCAAGAGGTTTCCCCAGAGCCAGAGGCTTCCCCCAGGGCCGGCAGAGACAGAACAGAACTAACCCTGAAAGGTCACTCTGTTTATCTTGAGGTTTAGGTCGAGGAGCTGAGACTAGAGAGGGTCCCTGACCCCTAAAAGACACGTTAAGATAAGTCTGATGGCCAGGTTGGGGCTCTGCCCAGAGTGACTTCTGAAGGCAGTCATCTGCCTGTCCCTCATATGTTGACTGTCAGTGTTTGGCTAAGTCCCCAACTGTTCCCCAGAGTTAGGGACTGAATAGTTTGCCCAACCCACTTCCTCCCAACAGGACCTGGTGCCAGGCCTTGGAGCTGGAGAACCAGCCCAGCGATGCCAATTTCCAAGTTCTTAGTGTCTTACTCAACATAGGCCATCAGGATGGGTCTATGTCAAGAAGCAGAAGTCTGGCGACATTGCTCGAGGCTTGCAGTGGGCAAACTGCCACTCTGGAGTCTCTGGAGTGATAGTGCAGTGGCAGCCACAAGCCTGTCCTAGAGGGGACACAGGACGGGACTGATGAGGGAACCTTCTGTGTTAGCTGCAGACATCTCGGCAGCATGGGACAGAGACTATACCCGTCTTTGGAAAGCATGTCAAAGGTTACCTTTGAGGTTCTTGGCATGCCAGAGGCCGCTGGTGATCAGCCCAGCCCAGGCTGGCAAGCAGCCAGCCTTCCTGTGTGAACTTCAACCAGTGCCCGCTCTCCGGCTCCCTTCCTCCATGGGCAGGGCACACCATGCCTTGGACTCCCTGCCTGTCCCATCTTGATGACCCAGGAGCACTGGGTGGGGGCTCCTCTGGCTCTGAAACGGTTTACTGAGCATGCCCAAGGCCCAGGCAGGTGCCTCTCCTGGCCACAGTCCCCACTGCCCGCCTTCGGCCTTCTGCTGAGAAACCTGGACTCCACAAACATATGTTCTGTATACCTTGGCCCAGCCATATCCCTGCAGGGAATCCTTTGGGGACCTAGCCACATTGTGAATTTCCTCAAAAGGGGGGGCTATCCTGGGGAGGCTGTCTGACCCCAGAGCCACTCTGTCTTGGAAAACAGCCCACAGCTCAAGACCAAACCCTGGGTTTGTGGAATCCTGGCTCTCTAAGGTACCCAACCGTGGCTCTCTTCCTGGCAAGGAGGTCAAGAGCACATAGGCCTTCCCTCACCTGGGGAAGCTTATCAAAAAGCTGTCCCCGCAATAGAACCAACCCTGGTGTCAGTGGGCTTCTGCCTGGCCCTGTTCTAATCCCACCCCAACCTCAGCATGCTGCTCAGCCATATGGTAGGCAGCAGGCCGGGAGAAGGACCATGCGGTTACCAGTCCCCTCAGCCATGTGTCCCCTTGCCGCTCCTCTGAAGATGCCATTATTGTCTACTTACCATTGAAACTGAAGTTCACAAGGTTCCCCCATGAGCTTGGTGGTGTCTGGGGCCCATGCAGAAGCAACAGTAAGATTAATCAAAGGGAGTCATAGCTCAGCCCAGGGCCAGAGGGGGCACCTGACATCCCAGGGCTGGTGCTACTGTCCCCACAGTAGACATGACAAAAGTGGAGAAGCTTTGAGAGGTAAAGGGACATACTCAAGGTCGCAGAGCTTGGGAGGGCAGAGCAAGGCGTGGAGTTCACACCGCTTCCTTGGCCCTGACTCAAAGGCCAGACTCCATCTGTTTCCTCTTCTGGGCCTATCTTTCTCCTTTGCTGAGGGGAAGGGAGCGGGGAGAGCCAGCCAAGACGGAGGGCAAGCTCGTATCTGCAAGGTCAGGAGGACACTGTAACCAGAACCTCTGGAGCCAGGTGTTCCCGTTCCTTCTGGTGACTGGAATGGCCCGGCTCATTCTGGCTGGGAAGTCAGGGGCACTGTGACGGCTGAAGGTGAAGCAGAGGTGGAGGGAAGGGCAGCCAGAGCACCTGAGACTGGGGATGCTGGGACGTTTGTGCCTTGACCTGAGCCATGACATAACAATAAGGTCCCCTCTGTTTGTCCTGTGCTTGCTGTGAGCCAAACACCGTGCCATGAACATTCTTCATGTTGCCTCTTCAGTCCTCGTGTTAGCCCTGAGAGGGACTACTCCTAGGAGACACTGGGAGAGGGCCATTGACTTGGCCATGGTCACAGAGCTGAAAGGAAAACCTGGATTTGGTTTACTCCGAAGCCCATGCACTGAGCTCTGTGCCTGTGATGGCTCTCCCACACCTCAGTCACCCTTACCAGAGAAGGCAAGTGTGGGAAACCTGCCACAGCTAGTGGCCAGAGGGCTCTGGAGGGAGAAGCGGGCTGGGCGAGCCTAGATGGCAATCTGAATGACCCAGGCCCTCCTGCCAAGGCCGGAATGCTGAGCTGCATCCCTGGTGGGGCTTGGTTGGAGGACTCTGGTTGGCTCTGGATGACTGGTGTTGCAGTCTTCCTGGGGAGAAGGTCTGGGGGGGGGGGCTCCTCTGACTCACACTTCTCTGCAGCCATCCTGATACTGGGTGGGTTTGTTGTTGTTGTTTTTCCCTCATGTGAGTTGTGTGGCAGTAGTGGATAGTTTCTAGGACAGCAGAACCATGGCTAAGAAGTCAGCCCTCGATGCAGGGAGCTGTCCTGGCTGCTTAAGGGAGGGGCGCTGTCTGAGGAGGGCAAGCGCTCTCCAGCATTCGGAGGCCTGAGGTGGATTTGCAGCAGCTTCCAGTAGAGAGGGTGAGTCTCAACAGACTCTGGAGGAGAGACAGAAGCTTTCCCACTCCACAGGGCCTCCACTGAGGAGACGTTCCAGGAGAGCATAGGGAGTGGGCGGAGCCTGAGGAATGCTTGGCTGTGGGGAGGGGCAGCAAGGGGGCCTCTACCAGAGGCAGGGGATTGGAGAGTTACAAACACTACGTGTTCATTGTTCTCTAGACCTTGGGTTACCCAACATTTGCTGTGGAATAATCCTTCAGTGCACTGTGAAAGTGTGTGTGGCTCTCATTGTTAATAAAAAGCTAGTTGGCCAATAGCTAGGCAGGATTTTCAGGACAGAGAGGATGCTGGGAAGAAGGGTGGACTCTGAGGAGTCTCGAGCCAGACTCAGAAGCAGGAGCATAGAAGTTCATAGATGAGGTAAATGAGCCTCAGGGCAGCACACAGATTAACAGAAATGGGTTAATTTAAGTTACAAGAGCTAGCTAAAAACAAGCCTAAGCTACTGACCCAGCATTTATAATTAAGTCTCTGTGTGGTTATTTGGGAATTGGCTGGTCATCCCAACAAACACTCCAGCTACAAACATTGTTATTTTCCTTTGCCACATATCCAATAGCTCTGTGGCCAGATGGGTGTCACTTGGAGCCTCTTGTCCCTTGATGATGCTGAGGGCATCCCTTTGCAGACAGCCTCACTCATCTGTCTGTTGATTAAGCCCGGTGTCAGATGGGGCTCAGCAGGCCTGCTGGCTGGAACAGTGTGTGGAGAGCTTGAAGTCAGTCCCTGCTATTCCCTGCCCTCCCCCTAGCATATATCTCCACCCCGACATGGTCACAGGCCTGCCAAGATTCTGGAGCACAGAGCCCCTGGACCTCTCAAAGAGAAGAGGCTAGCCTCGAGCTATAAGCTAGAGTGAGGGAAGGATGATGAGGCTGTCCTTGGAAAGAAATTCACTTGCTGTAATCAAGTGTTTCCCCTGTGCCCACCATTTGGCAGGCACCAGGTGCTGAGGGCCCAGCAGGACTTCCTTGTCGTGAATGAAAATGACCCCTTTTGTAACTGCCTCCCACTCCAGCCAGCCAGCCTCTGAGTGCACCCACCCCCAATCCTGGCATGTTTCAAGGGGAATTCCAGACTCTCGAGTCTTCAGAGAGTCACGCCGAACACTCTTTCATCAAGTCACAGAAGCTCCCACCCCCTGAACACTCTCCATGCTGGCCATTCCCATCTGTCCTCTTTCTAAATCGAAGGGTGACAAACGGGCCGGATGAGTCCGATCTGGCCCACCACTTGCTTTATTAAGCTTTATTGGAACTCAGTATGGCTACTCATTTATTGTTAAGCATGGCTGTGTTTTTGCTACAGTGGCAGTGTGGGGTCACCACAAGCAAAGCTGCATGACCCACCGAAGTTTAAGATACTCACATCGCCTTCACAAAGTTTGCTGACCCCATGCCTAGATATATGTACCTTAACTTTGACCACAATCACTCGGGTTACTAGGCCCAGAAGAGGCTGTGTGGGTGAAAGGAGGCACGGAGGCCTGGGAAGGAAAAAGCTGGACCCCTGCTGAGGAAGGCCCAAAGCCCCACAGTCCAGCAAGGCCACACTTCTGCAGAGTTCAGATATTAACATACACAAGCACACATGAGGGTTAGAGCCTGAGCCCTAGCTTCCCGTGATGGGATATATCTGTGAGTAAGTACATACTTCTGTGTTTGCATGAATTGGGAACACCTGTGGGAACAGGGCAGGATGGTAGCCTGACATGCGATTAGAAACCGCAGATCCTTAACTTGGGAGAGCAACAGCATTCAAAACCACAGCTGGCCCGAGGCCCACGAGGGTTGAGCATCTGTGGCTGGAGGCATGGACTGGCCAAGTGTGTGTGTGTGTGTGTGTGTGTGTGAGAGAGAGAGAGAGAGAGAGAGAGAGAGAGAGGGAGGGAGGGAGGGAGGGAGGGAGGGAGGGAGGGAGGGAGGGAGGGAGGGAGGGAGGGAGGAGAGAGAGAGAGAGAGAGAGAGAGAGAGAGAGAGAGAGAGAGAGAGAGAGAGAATGCACCAAGAGGGGAAAGCCACGCCCGGCAGCCCCCACAGACTGCCTCCTAGGAAACTGACTCTTCCTGACTTTAAAGCAGAGGGTTTTTTCTTTTTCTTTTTCTGTTTCTTCTCTCTCTCTCTCTCTCTCTCTCTCTCTCTCTCTCTCTCTCTCTCTCTCTCTCTCTCTCTCTCTAGTCACCATAGTGACTAAAAATATTCAGGGTGAAGAGAGAAAAGGGAAACATGACAGCTTCAAACACATGCTTTTTCCTTGGCTTCATGCTCAGCTTCATATTTACAGAATGTACACGCACTCCCATGTACTGGCAGGCACTCACATGCACAAGTGCGCATGCACGAGCACACAACAGCCTTGCACACCTAGACTAGGATGCGGAAAGATGGAATTCCCTTTTCTCCTTAAGGAAACCTTCCAGATTCTGTTCCCCTGGGTGCCTGAGCTCTCTTGCCCTGGGTTCTATATTCATGTCTATGTTGAAGAAATTCCAAGCTGATTCCCTTAATCTGCTGGAACACTTGGTTAGTGGAGAGGTCAATACCATGGTAAGTGGTGGCACTAGCTGTCCCCCCAGGGTCCCTGAAGAAAGGGCATGGGGAGAGTGACAAGCAGCCCAAGTAGGGCTCTCTGGAAATGGAGAAGTAGGTACCACGCGTGAGCCAGCACCTGCCAGAAACTTCCTTAAATAGGTATATGGGTGAAGAGCTAAGAAAGGAGACAGGGAGGGCCACCGTGGGAAGAAAACTCTTTGGCCCCTGACCTTTACTGTGGGATTTAGGCAGGAGACAGAAGCCACAGACCCCTCGACTCCTACGCCCTGCTCTGGGTCCCATGAGGGGCACCCTGGCCGGGCTCTGGTTATGGCACTGAACCAGAGTCTCTTCCTCCCAGGCCCAGGGTCACAGCAAGGTGGAAATGCAGCTGCCCCTGCCAGGTCTCCCCAGCCACACCCTAAGGTGAGGTCACTTGCCTTCCTAGTGTGCTCTGTGACATTCCCCCCTTCCCCCCTTCGCAGGCCAGTGAATGGTAAGAGCTTCTCAGAAGAGCGAGCTTCCAGAGAGAGGGGAGCGAGGGGAAGAGAATGCAAGGCGATCTCAGGAACTGGCTGAGAGCGGCAGGAAAATGGTCTCCATTTTCCTCCCAGCCCTCATGAATCTATTGATTAAGTGACCTTCAGATTTCTATTCTCTTCTCTTTTAAAAAACGAGGAAATGAATTAATATTTATGCTTTGGTGAAATGGGGAGATGAAGTCTTAGTTTCTCTCCTGTTTTATCCCCCCTCCTCCTTTCTTTCTTTTTTATTTAGACATGGTCTCGCTAAGTATTAGCTTGGGACCCTTGTGCCTCCATCTTAGGAGGTCTGGCAGGAGTGTGTGTCACTCCTGGTTCCTCCTCTATCTTTTTGTTTGTTTATTTATTTATTTAGGATTTATTTATTTATTTATTTTTTTTTTTTTAGACAGGATTCCTCTGTGTAACAGTCCTAGCTGCCTGGAACTCAATTTGTAAACCAGGCTGGCCTCAAACTCACGAAGATCTACCTTCCTCTGTCTCCTGAGTATTGAGGTCAAAGGCATGTGCCACCACAGCCCGGATCCTTTTTATCTTAATAAACACAGATGGATGGTTCATTTACTGCCTAAGGCAAAATGTGCAAGCTACATGCACAAAGTCAGGCAGCTGAAATGCCTCCAGAGGCTGCCTGGAGCAGGAACATAAAAACTCTGCACATCCACCCACGAGCCCAGGCATCCTGCCTTCCATCCATGCTTCCTTCCATTCTTCCTCCTGCCATCTATGCACCCACCCATCCATCCATCCCATTTATCTCTTATAGCATTGGTGGTTGAATCTTGGGCTCCATGCATGTTAGGCAAGCACTCTGCCAACTTAACTACACTGCTAACCTCATTCTCCTGATTGTCTTCCATTTTTCCATCTAGCCCCATCCAACTATTCCCTTTCCATTTGTTCTATCTCCCAACTTTTATGTTTTTTATTTTCCATCCTTTCAACTGTTTAGACTGCACTCTTTCTGTCATGCATGTATCCATCCATGTGCCCTCCACTCAGTATCTATCCCTTTATCCACCTCTTTAACTAGCCTCCTTCTTTTGTCATCTTCTTTTTTTCTTTTTATATTTTGAGACAGGATCTCACTAATGCAACCCATGCTGGCCTTGATCTCACAGAGCTTGGCCTGCCTGGGATTAAAGGCACGAGCCACCATGGTGGGTTCTGTCCTCCTTCCTTCCATACACATATCCATCCATCCATCCTTCCTGTCTCCTTGCTCCCACCTACCCGTCCTTCCCTTTATTCTATCTTTCTACTGGTTCACTTGTCCATCCGCTCTACCCATCAATACATTCACTGGCTGTATTTTTATAAACACCTACTCGAGCTAGACGCTGCTTAGGTTTAAATAGTCACATCTATATTCATGTCTAAATTTGCTATCTGAATAAACCATGAGCCTATTCTAGAAATATCTCAGAGGGAAGAGGGGACTCCGAAACTCTGAGGTGCAGCTTGAGAACTATAATACAGTAGATGTGTTCATGAGACATAGAGGGGGTACAGCCAGCCTTTGGGTGGTCAGAATGGGCTTCCCCAGGTATCCTTGGGGGTCTGAAGGGTGGAGGTGCATCATGCAGGTAACACAGTCATGCCAGGCTGCAGGCATAAAAAGGGAAAGGCACACAGCCTGGAAGGAACTGGGAGGTTCTAGAATGTTCGGGGGGGGGCACTGAGTAGAAAGAGGTCAGGTATGTGGAGGGGAAGAGGCAGGGCAGTTAAGCTGAAATCCAGTCTCAGGGCCAAGCTAGCCATGCTGAGAAACCCAGGCCGAGCCCTGAGAATGAAAGTGGCCCTGGAATAAAGACTCTCTCGACCGCAGTAGGGGTGGGGGTGGGGTGGGGCTTCAGGATCCAATCATGTCACAGAAGGCAGAAGATTTTGGAAGATCATCCTGGTAAGTAGCCAGGGAGAGATGGTATGGTCTGGCCTAAACATCACGGATCAGATGGAGAGGGTGAGAGGAACTGAGTGTCATTTAAGGGGCAGGAAAACAGGTCGTGAACAAATGGTGAGCATGGTGATGCTGAGGGCCCCGCCATGACCCGTCAAGTGAAGATGCTGGAGCTCCAGAGTGGGAGCTTGGCGTGGGAGGGTAAGTGGTCCAGTTATGGGAGCCTGAGTTCTCGAGGCCTCTGGAGAGAGAGAACTGAACTGTCTTCCAATACCCACTAGGTCATCTGCCCAGCACTGCCCTTGGACAAAGACTGAGTACTCATTCATTCATTTGCTCTCTTTGATTTGTTTTTCTTCTTCTCCTCCTCCTCCCCCTTCCTCCTCCTCCCTCCCTGCCTCCCTCCCTCCCTCTCTCTATCTCTCTCTCTGGTTTTTTGAGACAGGGTTTCCTTGTGGCTTAGGAGACTGCCCTGGAACTAGTTCTTGTAGACCAGGCTGTCCTTGAACTGACAGAGATCTGCCTGTCTCTGCCTCCCGAGTGCTGGGATTAAAGGTATGTGCCACCACCGCCCGGCTTTTCTCTTTAAACAAGATCTTTCAATGTATCCCAGTTGGCTTCAAACTCAGCATGTTGCCCAAGTTGGCCTTGAACTCACTGCCATCCTCCTGCCTCAGCCTCTTCAGTGTTAGGGTTATGTGTCTCCATACTTCGCTTTCATTTACTTTCAAATTTTCCTTTGAGCCAAGCTGGAGAGATGACTTGCAAAATGCTTGCCTTGCCAGCATGAGGACCTGAGCTTTATACCCAGAACCCAAGTAAAATTGCCAAGGGTGGTGGCCAGCATTCATAACCCAGTCTGGGGAGACAGAGACAGGAATAGTCCTGGGGCTTATTGGCCAGTCAGTCTAGCCTAAAAGGTGAACGAGAGACACACACAGAGAGATAAAATATAAAAAGAATGAAGTATGTTCCTAAACTACTATACATATAGCTCAGCACAGGCCATGGGATATATAACAAACAAGTTGCCAAGGATCCTGTGAAGGCAATTCCCCTGGACAAGTCAAGCCTCTGCATTATCCCAGAGTCATGAAGCAATCTACCCAAGGACACCGTGAGGTGGCAGCCAGGTACCAAAAGCTGGACATGGAAATGCAGCTAAGTTGGGGATTTAGGGAACCTGAGGAAACCAGACCAGCTATAGGGTGACTAAGCCAATGGCTTTTCTGCTGAAGTTCAGGCAGAAGGGGCCGAGGGGGACCCAAAAGGATAGCCAGGTGTCTGTGTTCAGAATGTTCAGTGCCATTCTGGTGGCTGCTGGGTTCCCCTCTTCCTGCAGAACTAACACACACACACACACACACACACACACACACACACACACACACACACACAACATCCCCTACTGTATCCTGGTTGACCTCTGCTTCTGACATAGCCCTGAGCCCCATTCCCATTGTCACCAGAGCTCTTGGCAGCTGCCTCTCTCCTGGGCTCTGGCTGTGAGCTCTGAGACCCGACACTGGTCTCTCCAAGTTGCCTCTGTTGCTGTCTTTGTAAAATGGCACTGTCTAGGTTTGTGTTGTTCCTTAGAGGTTATCTTTTTCTTTCTTAGATAGGGCCTCTCATTGGTCTGGAGCTCACCAAGGAGACAAGGATGAATGCACAGTGGGCACTGGGCATCCTCTTGTCTCCCATGAGCCCACTCACAGAAGCCAGATCTCTGTTTCTGCACCTTATTTCCTTGAGACAGGGTCTCTTGCTGCTGGAGATCCAAACTCAGGAGATCCGAAGCAAACACGTAATCCATTGGGCCATCTCCGTGGTCCCCAACTGTGCTGTTCTGTAGCTCTTCCCAGCTCAGTTGACAACAGCTCCATCCTCTCTCTCAGGCCAAAACCTGAGTCCTGAGTGGCCCCTGGCTCCCTCCTCACCTTCTGCCCCATGTCTGATCATCAGCAGACTGCATTGTTCCTGTCCCCAGGATCCACTGTGTCTAGCTTGCCTCTCACAGCCCCACATCTCTCAACTGGGTAACTAACTCCCCTTTGCCCAACAGTTTACCCTCAGCACAGGAGCTGCTATGGTTGGGATAAGTGTATCCCAAAGTCTTATGTGTTAAAGGCTTGATCTGTTAGAAGGTGGTCAGACTTTTAAGGCTTTATCAGAGACTTCCTACCTTTGAGGCAGATGTTGGTACCCCAGCCTTCTCGTTGTAAGTTGATTTGTCTTGAGTATTTATCACAGTAACGGAAAGCTGTCTAACATGGGAACTTCCTACACACAATTCATAGCATCCTTGCTTTCTTCTCAGAACCTTGCTATGGTACCCTTGAATCCAGAGCAAAGTCTTCACAATCAATGGGTCCCCAGTCATGGCTCCCCTGCCTGCCTTCTGACTGCCCTATTTTTGGTCCTTCCTTGGTAGCCTCACTGGCCTTCTTGTCATTCTTCCTCAGAATAGCCATATCCCCTTCTCAGACCTTTGCTTAAGCTGTTCCCACACATTTGTGCAGCCCACCCTGACCTCTGTGTTTTTTCTTTTATGTGTACAAATGTGTTGCCTATATGTATGTCTGTGTGCCACATGCATGTCTGGTGCCGAAGGAGGCCAGAGCAGGGCTCTGGGTCCCTGGAACTGGAGTCACAGATACTTGTAAGCCACCATGTGGGTGCTGGGGATCAAACATGAGTATTCTGTGCCACAGGTACACACCTGAGCCATCTTCCCAGCCCCTGATCTCTGTTCTTAAAACGGCAGCTTCCCCACCTGGCCTTCTGCCCCTGGACCCTCCTTGCTGCTCCAACCCCCAATACCTTGCTAGGCCAATTCCTTTCATTGCACAGCACTTACTGATTTGAATGTACCATAGGATTTGGAACTGCTTGGTTCCTTTTTGTCTGTCTAACAGTGTAGTATAAGCTCCCTGGACATGTTGGCTTTATAGTTCCTACTCACTGATGAATCCTAAAAAGTTACAATGGACTTCGAGGTGCTCATAGTTACTAGTAAGTTCAGGGGGCTTCCCAGAACCTGTACGGGTGGGTTCAGATAGATCCGGCTCGATTCTGCCTCCTCTCTCTCTGCCTCTCCCCTCTCACTCTGTGTTGTCCTCTGGAGGGCATCTGGCTCTTAGCCACATCCATAGTGTGCTCTCTGCGATTTTACAAGACCTGGGATCCTTTGTTTCTCCCGGAGAAGAGACCATCTCTTTTTCTCACAGCAGTAGTCACCTGACACAATTTACAATGTGCTGATTTGTTGTGTTACGTTTATAAACGCGTCATTCACAATGTATTTTAAAGGCTTTATGGTCTTTTAAACATTTTGTTTGTTTATTATGTATACAGTGTTCTGTGTGCATGCATGTTAGCTACTGTGTAGTTGCTGGGAATTGAACTTGGGACCTCAGGAGGAGCAGCCAGTGCTCCCAACCTCTGAGCCGTCTCTGCAGCCCAGGCTTTATGGTCTTCAGTGGCTTGTCTCAGTCATCCCACTGTCTCTCTGTGACTAGCAAGGTTCTTGGTTGCAGCGCAGGCTCCCAACCACCACAGTCGGTACCCTCAACCTGAGTCAGACTCTCCTTGTCTGGCTCCTAGCCACCTGTACAATCCTGCCCTGCATCTTCTCCCAGCTTAGCCTGATGTAAACCCCTGGGGTTTATAGGACCAGAGCTTGGCTGAACACGACGCTCTCCATGGTCCTGAACTCTCTCCTCCTGCCCCTGCTTAGTATGGGGTGGTTTCGTTGGGAAGCAAATGTTGAAGGAAGAAGACATATGTAGCTCCAGAGAACCCTCCCTCTCTTCTTCCTGCACATGCTTCCAGGAACCCTAACAGGCTTCTTTTGCTGACTAATGTGATAATTAATGATAATTAATAACCTTGTTGTCGAAGTTTTGACTTCTTGGGAAGTCTTTTAAAAAAAAATAAAATTTTACTTAAATTAAAAACAATCTTATTTTACATACCAATCTCAGTTCCCTCTCCCTCCTGTCCTCCCATGCCCCAGGAAGTCTTTTTGATTCTTCAAATCTGAGGATTGTCTCATTTTTTGGTGTTCGGGTAGTGGCCCTATGCATCCTAAGTTCTGATGTGTGGTGTCATCTGTGCAGTCCCAACAGTGAGTTGGAAGCTTCTAGTCTGTCTGCTTATTGCTGTGTGCCCAGAATGCAGGTGAAGGCAACACATTCTGGTTGAGTAAATGAAAGATGTGAGTTGGGTGACTGGTCTTGGGGAAGGACTGTTTCTACTCTCTGATTAGACCAAGAGCACTGTACCAGAATCCAGGGTAGGAATTTGGACGAGAAACAGGAGTTAGGTGTGGTCCTTCCTCTAAGGAGTACAAGACTTGGTGATGGAGTCAGCAGTGGCTGTTGGCCTGAGTCCCGTTTTAGAGGGAGTACCACCGAGGCTGGGGAAGATGATGTGACCCTTCTGTGATTGCATAGCTCAGGCATGAACTTGAACCCATCCTTTGGCTCTTGTCCCTATGCCACCTCTTGCTTGAATCACCATTTCCCTTCTCTAGAAGAAGCTGTGCCTTTGAGCAAGGAAGGCGTCAGGATAAACCTAGAGGCAGCTGCCAAACTCTAAGGCCCTACTACAAATTAGGACCTAGGGGCTTAGACTCTGTTCTTTGGGAAATGGCTTTAGGAACCATGGAGAGAAAGCCCTGTTCTCTTAATGAGGGGCTTGTGGTATCTGAATTTTATCATCAGAAGCAGGATAGAAAGCCCCCTGTCCAAGACATCTGCAATTCTGAAAGGACCACAAATGTTGAATTCTGTGGGGACACTGTGGCATGAGTGACCCAGCCTGGCCTCAATGTGTCCATAGCCAGAGCTCCAGAGACAGTACAAGGCTAAAGCTCCTCCTCTCATTAGCCTGAGGAAAATTCCACATCTCCAAAGCCTGGAGATCATCTTCTGCAGCAAATAGGTAAGGGCAAGGGCTGGGCTAGAGACAGGGTCCAATTTGTGGCATTATCCCAATACCTAGCATAGAGCCATCTTGGGATGAGAAGCATTTCATGTGTTTGAGTTCCTACAAGGCTTTTATGGCCCAAAGTAAGCCATTGTATATAAAGTTACTGAACCAAGACTGCCCAGAGGACACAGCTTGGCTGTCCTAAAGGCTATGGTGCAGACTGGAACGCTAATCAGCATCTTGCATCCCTAGAGTCTGGGAAGTGCAGGTTGAAGGTGCTGACAGATTCAGTGGCTGCTGAGGACCCACATTCTTATTGTGTTCTCACATGGTAGAAGGGTCAAACAGCTCTCCCAAGTCTCATAACTAATAGCACCAAGGACTCTACAAATAATACAGACACCTCTCATAGGCCATGCAGCCCAATATCATACAGCAGTGATTAGATTTCAACAAATATTCAGTCCACAGTCCTCATCCCTGCTGTGTCTTGTGGGGAGAGGAAGTTGAGGTTGTGGTGGCTTCCCCAGGGCCCCGTTGTTTCCTGTGTTTTCCTGACTCTCTGCAGCTGGCCTATTCTTCATCTATGATGTCCTTGGATCTACCATGTCCACCAAACTCAAGTCTGGCCTGGGAGAGAGGCTCCTGGGGTCAGAAGCGTGGGCAGACCTGAACACCGTTCTTGCCTGGCTAAGTGTTCCACCTGTAAAATGAAGCAGGCTACATGTTGTCTGAGGGCTCCCATCCTAGATTCGGTGGGAGCAGATCTGGGCCCCCATCAGAACTGTGCTGGCCTGGAATCCTGGCAGCAGCCGTAGCTGGCCGCCCACGCACAGGCAGGCAGGCAGGAGGCAGGGTGCTGCAGTCTGTTGCCAAGAGCACAGAGAACTTTCCACTGGGTCCAAATTTTTTCATCACCATGGCAACTGCTGGGGGGTGGAAGCAGCATTCTGCAGAATGCTGGAGAGATTATATGGGAGGAGGAAGAACAAGAGGTTGAGTGTCGAGCCAGCCTTCAAGTCAAAACCAACACCCAGTGAGCCACACATACACACACACACACACACACACACACTCAACACACGCACTCATACACACACACACATCATATCACACACATACACACACACACTCACACACACTCACACACACACACACCATATCACACACACTCACACACACCATATCACACACATCACATCACACACACTCACACACACCATATCACACACACACGTCACATCACACACACTCACACACACACTCACACACATCATATCACACACACACTCACACACACATCATATCACACACACATCACACATACTCACACACACACATCATATCACACACACACCATATCACACATACACACACTCACACACACACACTCACACACATATCATATCACACACACATCACAACACTCTCACACACACACCATATCACACACACACACCATATCACACACTTACACACTCAGTTACATATACATTACACACACAATGCACACACTCACACACACATCATATCACACACACATCACACATACTCACACACACACACTCACACACATATCATATCACACTCACATCACAACACTCTCACACACACACACCATATCACACACTTACACACTCAGTTACATATACATTACACACACAATGCACACACTCACACACACATCATATCACACACACACATCACACATATTCACACACACACATCATATCACACACACACCATATCACACATACACACACTCACACACACACTCACACACATATCATATCACACACACATCACAACACTCTCACACACACACACCATATCACACACACACACCATATCACACACTTACACACTCAGTTACATATACATTACACACACAATGCACACATCACATACACTCACACACATGCACACATCACATACACTCACACACACACCATATCACAATCACATCACACATTTACACACACATCACATCACACACACTCACACACTCAGTTACATACATATTACATTACACACACACATGCACACATCACATACCCTCACCACATGCACACATCACATACACTCACACTCACACACACATCTCACACAAATACACACACATTCACTCACATTCACACATACACACACCCCACACACTCACACACATGTACACATCACACACTCACTCACACACACACATCACACACACACTCATACATATACACTCACATATACTCAAACACACATACATACACCACACCACACACTCACACACATCACACACACATCACACACACATTCACTCACACTCATACACATCACACACACATACACACTCACTCACACACTCACACACATCACACACACACTCACACACATCACACACACATTTACTCACACACACTCATATGCACACACACACACACACACACACACACACACACACACACATTCTCCCTTCCCTTCTCCCCAAGCTTTCTCCCTCTTTTGATGTTTCTCTACTTGCTTTTCTCCTCTCACTGTGACATCTTTCCCGTTCCCTTCCTGAGCTCTGGCTCTCAGTAGCTGGGTGGATACTGTTATTCTTAGCACACGCTGTGTTTCGGCCACCATTACCAGGGCCTTACACGTATGATTCATCCACCCTCCCAGCCCTGGTCAGTGTGATGTCCCCACTTCACAGATGAAGACCTGCAGGCCTGTGGGGTTCAGTGACTTGCTCAACAGGGTATAGTCACATCCCAGTGATGGCATCATCAGCCCCCGTGGCACTGAGAAACTGAGAAGCTGCTAATGAGATAGGCAGTGACATAAGGGACAGACAGGGACATCCTCCCCACCCCATTAGGAGTGCCCTATGGGATCTTGGAAAAATCTTCAGAATTCCAGGGGGTATTCACTCAAGTCCTCAGGACACCAGTGAGGAGGTGGCAGGAGGCCACAGAGTAGGATGATGTGGATGCAGCAAAGATAACCACACAGCCCTGCCGGTCACTTGTGTGACCTAATGGTGAGGACTCACTCAGAGCTGTGTATAATGGCCAGAACCAAATGAGGCCTGCGAAAGGGTGACTTCACCTCTAGGGACAGAGAACCAGCTTTAAAATTAGATGGCTCCTCTCCAACTGTGCCCACCTCCCCCACCCTCCTCCCTTCATTTCCTGGGCCAGTGGCCTCTGCTCACTGCCCTTGGAGTGATTTTCATCTCCAAGTCCCTCTAACACATCACCACGCACTTCTCCCGAATTTCCAGCTCAATTTCCCAAGAGATCTAGTGTGGACCTTGCAATTACTGGCACTATAATGTACAGAGCTACCCCCCATGTCACCCCTCCAGCTGCTTGCTGGGCTTCACACTGGCTGCTGTCATTTCCAACAATAACCCCTTGTCCAATCACCGGTGGCCAGAGAGGTGGAGCATCAGGCCGCAAACATTCCCTAGGACGGCAGGTGCGTTTTCTCCTAACCGAGCCCTTTGCAGTCTGGCTGTTTATCTAAGCTGCCACCTCAGTGGCCTAGTTGAACCTTCTGCCCTGGTCATGAGCTGGAGACTTCTCTGTTCCAGTCAGGCCTCTGGAGTTGGGGTTTCTGTTACTTACAGTAGAAGTCTCACAGCTGGCACCCATTTCATGGGTTTGTTGTTCCAAACTCAGCTGTGACCTTGCAGGACTAAGGAGGAAGGCGCCAGAACATGCCCAGAGCAGCCGCACCTGTGTTCACAGCCTTCTCCCATTGGCCAGTGGTTTGTGACGCTACCCACGTCATCGGGAACTGCTCCCCACCTCCAGAATCTCTATGATGAAACAGATGAGAGACAGCAACTCGCCTGACCTCCTGGTCAGAGGAGAACCTGAAGGTGAAATCCCATCCTGGACTGAATCTCCTCCTGAGGAGTCAGGTTTTCCCCACCCCAGATTAGTTTTTGTCCCCTCTTGCTGGAAAATAAAATAAAAACAACTTGTGGCAGGAAAGGCATGGCACCTCGAATGACAACTGGTTACATTGCATCCAGAATGGGGACTCAGAAAAGGGGTGATGACGATGTTCAGCCCACCCAATGGTGCTGTCCATGGTTAGCCTGTATCTTCATACTTAATTAGTCTAGAAAACACTTTACAAGCATGCCCAGAGGTTCCTGTCACATAGCAATTAGTGTTAGCTATCACAACTCCCAGTGGGAGGGACCTGCAGTTCCTGCCATCCTAAACCCACCAAAGGGCCCACCAGGGTTTCCAGTCATATATGTGTCCCTGGTTCCTGGTGTCTCGTGATCAGAGGGACTGCAGCTGTCCCCAATAGATCAGGCATGCCCATGCACGTGGGTGGGACAAATCGGCTCTGCTGGCACAGGGAAGGGTGGGAAAATGGCATTGGAAGGCAAGACAGGAAGACAGGTAGACCTTGGAAGAAGGCAAGTTCTCTGATCGGAACAGACTGAGCACTGAGGTCATCTGGTCAATCCCTGGTCCTCTAGCCTCCAGGGGTACCAAATCCATTTTTATAGGGTCTTCCTTGACACCAATCAAAACAAACTCCACGTGACTTTCTCCCCAACTGGCTGTTCCTTCAGGGACCACTGAGTGAGCAGCCGGACCACATAAAGCCCCACCCAGGCCCCATCCATACAGCCTTAACCTTAGAGCCCTCACTGGACCCATCATTTATGTCTGCTCTTTTTCTGAAGTAGGTGACAGCCAAAAAGCCCTATTTGACCCACCCACCACCTGTTCTTGTCAATAATTGGAACCGGGACACATCCATTTGTTTATCTTTTTGGTTTGTGCCCCAAAGGCCAGGTAGAATGGTAGACACAGACGCCCGTGGCCCACAAAGCTGAAGCTATTTATCAGTGCCCCTTTACAGGAAGTGTGTGACCTTTTTACTGAGCACCGGTGGCTTCCCACGTGTCATGAGAAGCCCAGGGATGACAGCTCAAGAGGGACATTTCCCTCTCCTCCTGGAACCCCGTGTACAACTGGGAAGAACTCCTGGTGCAACCTGGTGCTGTAGCTGTGATCCAGTGCTGGGTCCCGGAGAATGATAAAAATGCCCATACCACCTGCATATGGCCTCTCCGTAAAGCTATTGCCATCGCAAGCTCTCCAGCCCTTGCATTTTGAAGGACTTGCATTTATCTTGGCTCAATTTACCTGACTTTCCTGCCGGACACTGTTTTGAGCTAATTCTCTCATTCAGCATCCTTTGTGTGTTTCTGTGTCTTTCAAAGACTACGTGTCCCGTCACTGGAGACCTTCATGCCAGGTCGTAATTGACCAATCTGTGGTTGTTAGTCATACTGATCACCTCGCATTGACTGTTCTACACATACTGTATTCCCGGAGATTCCATTTTACAAAGAAGTGTCTGGTCTGGGGTCCAAGTGGGTGGGTGAAGCTCCAGTCCAAGTCAGCGAGAAGAGGGAGGCTGGAAGCCTGAGCAGCTGATGCCTGTTCAATAGTCACGCAGCCTGAGCTGGAGGGTTTCTCCCGTCCCTGTCAGGAGGGAGCAGGAAGCAGCAGCTGGCAAGTTTGCAATTGGAGTCTGCCCACACAAAGCCACAAATCCCTCTCGATGAATTCCAGTGAGTTGGTGCCACAGAGAAGGAAGCAATTCCCTCTTCTGACGAGAGCCACCAGTGCTAGATGAGGGACTGCACCCAAAGCCCCAGCAGAGGAGCAGTGTCATGATGGTTGCTGTCAAGGCTGGGACCCCCAGTTCCTCTCCTAAACATTCGGTGCCCACAAGGGCGCGCCTTGCTGAGACTTCCTTTGAGATCTCTGCTGGGGAAATGCTGATGGGTTTGTTGGTGGCATTCACCCTCTGACTTCTGCTTGTCGTCTCTGTCTAGCATCTCCCCGGAATTTGCTCTTTGTGGGTAGAGTGGTGGTGGTGGTGGTGGGGTGTTCACAGCCATTCGATTCCTAGCTTTGTCCCTTATCAGAATATGCCTTGCACAATCTCTCTCTGATTTGGTCTCCTTATCTACAAGATACTAACAATTAGAAATGTAGACCAAGTGACAGAATGGTATGTGGAGGAGGCAAGGACTGTGCTTCATGGGTGCTAGAGTTTCCAGTGCCTCCCTCATTCTTTACCGGACACGGAACATCTATTGACCCTGCCAACCGTCACTCACATCCAATAGCCTTGTAATGACCTAGTCCCAGGCTGCTCAGGTCAGGCTCCTGAAGAAGAGCTTCTCGGCTAACACACCCCAGTTCTTATTGCTGGAGTACTCCTCAGTGTGAGGATGGCTAGACCATTATAGCCTGAGGAAGGCACGGGGCTCCATGACAATCAGTTTTTGCATGAAGGTATATTCAAAGACATACAGTTCAGCACCGAAGCTGATTCTAAGAAGGCATTTTGGACTTTATTTTTGTCTCTTAACTAACAACCCAATGCACAGCCCGTTGCAGGCTCCCTGAGGCTCCTTCCGCTCTCGCAAGGCTAAGGCTCTCCCCTCCAGCACCCCCCCTTCTTTTGGTTTCTTCCTTCTCACTCTTCACTCTGCACACTGCAGGGGTGAGGCAGGAAGCATGAGCACACACAGACTCACATGCTATGTTCAAAACCATCTCTGTAAACTCCAAGAAAGAGGGACTGAGAGTTTGGGAGTTTACTTTTTGCTTTATGTAATCAGCCAACACTTGCAAAATAGCTCAAGGAGCTCCCTTACAGCTTGGCCCAGATTCATCAATTGCATGTGTTCACGTTCTCTCTCTCTCTCTCCCCATATATATTATATATAATGCATACAACTTTTTTCCTCTGAAAGCATTTGCAAGTAAGTTGAAGATATCTCTCCCTTTAATCCATAAATAATTCTGTGAGAACCTTCTACAAAAAAGAACATTCTCTTATATAACCACAGTGCAGTTATCAAAACCAGGGAATTAAACACTTCAGCAATTACGGTTATCTCTTCCACAGCCCATATTGAAATGTCACCAATTGTCTCAGTGATGTGCTGTAAAGCTTTCGCTGTCCAAGGTCCAATCCGCAGTCTTGAATGCATCTGATTGTCATATTTCTTTAGGAAACATTTCTTTTTGTGGTTTTTTTTTTTTTTGTCTGAATCCTTATTCTTACTCAACAATACTGAGAACAACACTGAAGAGTCAATAGTAATTCGGTAGATACTTTGACTCGAATTGAGAACAAAGGGTTTAAAGATTTTGTTCCAATCTCCCATCTTAAGGAGTACACTGTTGTGTATTCCAGCAGTCACTCTCTCTGGATGAGGGTGTGCAGTGATCACTGGATAAAGGGATAGACAGATAGAGAGATGGTGAATAGGTTGGTAGGTCAAAAGCAGATGGATAGATGTAAGATTGGTAGGTGGAGCAGGTTATATGGACAGACAAATAGAGGAACTCATGGGTGTGTGATGGATGACGAATGGTTAAACAGAGGGAATCGGTATTAATGGAGCTAATACTCATAATATTGACATGAAGCACTCAGATCTCTCCCTCCTACTAACTGGGACTATTAGAGAGCCCCTCTCCACCCCTCCCCACTCAGGAGCTAGGCAGCTTTCATTGTACTATGGGATAGTGGGACTAGTTGGCCTTTTTGGTTGCTCTGGTTTGGACCAGCTCTGGCTAAGGAGCTAGTGCATGACAAAGTTGATTTGAGTCTGGGCAATCAGACTCAAATGGGTGCTTTGTAAATATTCTGTCTCTGCTGGGACCTTATGAAAAGGAAGGTTCCATAGCCAGCCCTTGTCCTCCAGTGCGAAGCTCCGCCCTCCACTCCCCATCACACAGAGGCAAAGGTATTCCACATTTTCTGCCTCACCCAGAACCTGGGGGATGACATTTTCTACAGGCCTTTCCCTATTCAGCACAGCCTCCTTACCCCTCATCTGTCCTCATCCCCACGTCCTTTGTCACACCCTCACCTCCACACGCTGCAAGACTTCCTGCCTCCTCCATGCCCCACAGGAAAGGTGCTGCGGCTCCCAGGCCTGGCTCCCTCCCAGACTTGTGTGGGTAAAGTTCTAGTGCTTGCCCACATGGACAGAAATCCAGGAACCAGGCTCAGCTCCCACAGGGACCAGGGATACCACAGTGCCCTGGCGCTTGAGATGAGCCTTACTTACCTTTTGGATCCCACAAAGGAAGCCCAAGAGATGCTGAAGAAGACGGCAAGCAAGAAAGGAAGAGATGAGAGGAAATGGTTCTTAAAGGTTTTGATGGATGCTGTTTGTAAAAGTGCTGCTCAGGCCACAGTCAGAACTCAGCTGGACCACAGGGGTTCCAATAGTGTGGTTTAGGTTTGGGTTTGTTTGAAGACTGATGTTACATGTATATTTATGTGTGCGGCAGGGACAGGAAGGCTGTGCTGGAGGAAGCCAGAAGAGGGTGTTGTGTCCCTCAGAGCTGGAGTTACAGATGGCTGTGAGCCACCAGACATGGAGCTGGGAACTGAACTTGGGACCTCGGCAAAAGCAGCCTGTTTCTCTTTGGCCCCAGAGATGGACACTTTGCACTGCACGAGGAATCAGAACCACGTCAATTTCTTGACTACGCTAAGGTGCTATGCTCACCCCTCTACCACCAACACCACACCAAGTTTTGTTTTTGTATGATGTGGGGAGGGGACACCGAATCTATTTGGAACATAGGACATCAACAAATCCAAAGACACTTGCCTGTGGCCAGCCTGAAGCCTCATTAGCTGGGGCTGAGTGAAAACCTACCTGGGTACAAGCCCATGATTTGGGCAGTTTTGGGGACCTGCTGATACAGGCTGTGGGACCATCTCCTTTCATCTTGGTTCCCTATAGTTCAGCTTCCCTAAGCCCACCCACCTTCAGGCCAGAAGACGTATAAAACTGTACACATGTGCTGTATAGCTTTCTGTCAACTTAACACAAGCTACAGTCATCTGAGAGGAGGAAACCTCAATTAAGAAAACACCGCCATAAGATCAGGCTATAGGCAAGCCTGTAGGGCATTTTCTTAAGTAGTGATTGATGGGGGAGGGCCTAACCCACTGTAGGTAGGGCATCCCTGGACTGATGGGCATGTGTTCTATAAGAAAGCAGGCTGACGCTATGGAAATCAGTATGGTAATTTCTCAGAAAATTACCTACCTCAAGATCCTGCCTGCAACACCACTTTTGGGCATATACCCAAAGGAAACACACTCACATCACAAGAACATTATTCGTAATAGCCACATCTCAGAAACAACCTAGATGCCCCTCAACTGAAGAATGGATAAAGAAAATATAGTACATTTACACAATGGTGTACTAGTCAGCAGTAAGAAACAATGACATCCTAAAATTTGCAGGCAAATAAACAGAACTAGAAAAAAACATCCTGAGTGAGGTAGCCCAGACCTAAAAAAGCAAATATAGTATGTACTCACTCATAAGTGGATACCAAACATAAAGTAAAAGATACCCAGCCTACAATCCACAACCCCAGAGAAACCAGAACCCTCTTCAAGAAATAGATGGAAACAGATGCAGAAATCCACAACTAACCATAGGGCCAAGCTCCTGGAGTGCAATAGAAGTGAGGGAGGAGCGATAATATGAACAAAGGAGTCAAGACCTGATGGGAGATGTTATTCTGTATATATGTTTCTCATACTGGTTAATAAAGCTCTGTGGCCAATGAGATAGCAAGATAGGCGGGGCTAGGAGACAAGGAGGAAAGAGGAAGTGGGAAGGGGAGTTGAGATGTAGCCAAGGGAAGAAGCCTGCCGCGGCTCCCTGATAAGACGACCACGTGGAAATACTTAGATAAGTAGAAATGGGTTAATAATTAAGGCAGAGCTAGCCCATAAACAATAATGGTAACTGGCCAACAGGATTGTATCAAATACAGAGTCTCTGAGTGTTATTTGGGGCTGGCGCGGCTGTGGGCCCAGACTGGCGGGCTGGCGGAAACATACACGCTACAAAGACCTCGATGGGAAACCATAAAATCAGTTGACCCAAGCTAGTGAGAGACTCAGGTCTGACAAATGGGGAATCTGCTTAAGACCCAACTAGACTCCCTTAATATAGGTGACAATGGTGTGGCTGGGACAATATATGAGGCCACTGGCAATGGGTCCAAGATCTAACGCCAATGCACAAACTGACTTAGTGGAGCCCATTCTATATGGCTAGATACCATGCTCAGTCTAGACACAGAGATGTGGGGGTGGAGAGGTGCCTTGGTCCTGCCTCAACTAGACAATGGGACAGACTTAGTAGACTTCCTATGGGAGGCCTCACCCTCTCTGAGGAGCAGATGGGAGGTGGAGTGGGAGGAGGTTGGGGGAGGAGAGGAGGAAGGGGA
Organism: Cricetiscus sungorus; assembly: GCA_030556225.1. Lineage (NCBI taxonomy): Eukaryota > Metazoa > Chordata > Mammalia > Rodentia > Cricetidae > Cricetiscus > Cricetiscus sungorus. The sequence continues at coordinate 11,974,171 of JANBXA010000588.1, forward strand.
ACTGGGATTGGAATGTAAAAAATTATTTTTAAAAAGTTAGAAAGGAATTACAAACACAAAACCCCTCTGATAGGAAGAAAGGAAGGAAGGAAGGAAGGAAGGAAGGAAGGAAGGAAGGAAGGAAGGAAGCAAGCAAGCAAGCAAGCAAGCAAGCAATTAAGCAGCATCCCTCCATGGCCTCTGCATCAGCTCCAGCCTCCAGGTTCCTGCCCTGCCCTGTGTAAGTTCCTGTCCTGACTTACTTTGATGATGGACCGTGATGTGGAAGTATAAGCTGAATAAACCCTTTCCTCCCCAAGTTGCTTTGGTCCTCATATGTGTTTCATCATAACAACAGTAACCCAAACTAAGACAGAGACTGAGGAAAGGAAGGACCTATGAAATGCAGCCTGTGTCACTTGTTCTAGGGCAACCTTAACAGAGAGACGTCCCTAGAGGTCACCCAGCATTACAGCTTTGCTTTGAGATTTAAGACCCAAAGAAATGGTTAATGGGCTATTGCCACATCTTTTGTGGACATTTTGCAAACCCCAGTCTTCATCCAGTGTATGTATATAACATAGCAACACACAACATACACACTTCATTCAGCCCACTCGCCCTTTGAACCGTGAGTCAGACAACTCACCAAGGCATATAAACAAAAACTTTACATCCCAGTTCGTAATCAGGAAAGGGCTTGCACAGGAGGCAGAATGGCTCATTAAGTTTGTCTGCAGAGACAGAAGGAGATCTCTCCAGAGAGCTAACATTTTAGCAGGGTCACAAGGGATGAGAAGAAGGGCAAGTCAGAGGAAGCAGCCATGCTTCCCAGAACAGTATTTATTTGGGTGACTTTGGTTGCAACCCTGAAATAGACAATGAATGGGTCGAACATGCTGGATGTTTCTAATTTAGTATATAAATTCCAAAGCCATATTCCTGAAAGACACAGATTTTCACTTGAACAAATCGTTGCATGCACCATGTTCTTTGGTGGAAAAACAATGACATAACAAAAATGCTATTACATTTTTATTTTTTAAAAAATTACTTTTATTGTATGTGTATTAGCGTTTTATCTGCTTGCACGTATGTGCACTATATCCATGCCTTGTGACCTCAGAGGCCAGAAAAAGACCCTGGGACCCCTGGAACTGGAGTTAGAGATGGTTGTGAGCCTCCACGCCTGTGCTGGGGACTAAGCCCATGATTTGGGTAATTTGGGGGACCTGCTGATACAGGCCGTAGGGCTGTCTCCCTTCATCTGGGTTCCCCGTGGTTCGGCTTCCCCCACGCAGTAACTGACAGGTAACTTGATGCACAAAGCACGCTCATGCCCCTTAGTTAGGAGGGTGATTTTGAAGAAATGTTTCGAGTTTCCAGTTTTGTATCTATCTGATCCGCAGTGAAAACATCAAATTAGGGACATCCGGAAGGGCCCACAGCCCCTTTGTCTTTTGTATTAATGCTAGGATTTCTTCGTGCATTTACTTTTGGAAATATAAGGAAATGCACATGCATGCACATACTTTTCTGATGCTGTGAGAGCTAGCCGTAAAGCCCCAGCCGTGCAAACATGAGGGTCTGAGTTCAGGTCCCCAGCACCACATAAAGATCTGGCTATGGTGGCATGTGCCTGTAATCCCAGAGCTTCCTGGGCGTGGCAGTGCATGGAGGCAAGCAGATCACCAGAATTTGCTGGCCACCAAGACTAGCCAATAGGTGAATCCTGGGCTGAGGGAGAGACTCTTCCTCAAAACATAGGTTGGAGACAGAGAGAGGGAGACCCTGCATGAACACAATGCATACATACACATATACGATGTATGAGCTATGTATGATCTGTGAGAAATCGTACAAACCCAAGAGAGGGGAAAAAGCAAATGACAGATCTGGTGACCCTCTCCCAAGGGCAGTCCATGTCTGAGACCATACGGGTGACAAATAAACTAGAACTCCTTCCTAAATCTGAAAGTCTATATAAAATCTCTGTCTTTACATTAAGTGTATGCAAAGACTTGAAGGTTTTTTTTTTTTTTTTTTTTTTTTTTTGCTTGTTTGTTTTTGTTGTTTTCTGGTGTGTGTGTGTGTGTGTGTGGAGTTGGCTTTTGAGACAGGTTTTCTCCATGTAGCCCTGGCTGTCCTGAGACACACTTTATAAACCAAGCTGACCTGAGTGATCTGAGTGCCTCTGCTTCCCGAGTGCGGGAATTAAAGGTGTGCGCCGCCACAGCCCAATGAGGTATTGATTCTCGATAGCAGTACTTGTAAACAAACAAGCCGGGCAGTGGTGGAGCACACCTTTAATCCCAGCACTTGGGAGACAGAAGCATGTGCATCTCAGTGAGTTTCAGACCAGCCTGGGCTACAAAGTGAGTTCCAGGACAGCCAGGACCATTATACAGAGAAACCCTGTCTTGAAAATCCAAAAGCCAAACAAACAAACAAAAAATACAACAGCAAAAACAAAACCAAAAAAGTGTAATTGTACCAACACACCAACAGGAAGGGAGCATGCTCAAAAGGAAGGAAAGAAGCATGCTCAAAAAATTGTTACGGTGCTGTGCATCATCAAAATATGAAGAGAATTTCACAATTCTCAAGGCAGGTGTGTAACAGCCAAAAAAATAAAAAATAAAACTGGAAACTAAGACAGAAGAGGCAGCGTAAGCAGCATAGCTGATGGGAAGCCACCTGGAGTGAATGCTAACTTCTTCCTTACCAGGTTAAGCAGGATAACCTAACTCTGAGTTTCATCTTTGAATAAAATGTGCAGAAGACAACATCTCCTTCATAGAGCCATGTGAGTAACAACCCAAACACAACTTGGTTCAGAGTAAGCAGTCCCTAAGAATTGGTGACATCAGTGCAAAATCCCACAGGCTCTCATCAGGTGGAAAAATAGCTATGAATAGCCATGCCAGAGTATAACCTAACCTAGGAAGTATGAGTCATAAATGTGGCCTATTTGGAACAAGAGTCAATGCAACAAATTAATGGCTGATGCCAGGCTAGGTATGGCTGTTTGCTTTTCTCTCCTCCCAGGTAGGCACATGACACCCTCTACCCCATCAAGCTCCACCCTGGCTGATGGATGATGACAGAGGAAGCTATGATGCCAACAGATATGGTGGTCCAGCAAGAGAGGTCCTGGGATAGGGCTTGGTTTGCCTGCTTCTCTTTAAGCTGAATCACTGTGCTCCTGCTCCAGTGTCCCCCTCCCATCAACTGAAGAAACCAGGGTCTTTACAGAGACTGACAGGTGGGGTACCTACCCTGTGAGCCCCCGGAAACAAGGACAGAGGACATGGCATCCTGTAGTACATCTCCCAGCCCCCCAACCTGAAGGTTTATTATTTATGCAGTGATGTGGGCCGAACATCAATTTATTTTACAGAAGCCCAGAAGGCTGAGTGCCCTGTTCCATCCATCAAAACAATAACTAAGCAATTAGTAAATAATAGAATGGAATTGATTTTCTGAACGACAAGTAGTTAAAAAGCTCACAGGCTGTGACAGTGAGAGTCAGAGTCTCGAGAAGGCCCAGAGGACTGACCAGAGATTGGGACAGAAGAGAGAGGACAGTGTGAGCACAGACGCAGGGGCCATCGGTGCTGTCTGCCTCTGTGTGCCTCTGTCTGCCCTCTGTTCTGTGGCAGTTTGCTGGCTTCTAGCTCAGGCTCAGGTCAGACGTTAAGAGCTACTCCCCAGAGAAGACATCAAAGGACAACAAAATCCCTCCCAGTCCATCTCCAGGGCTGCCTTCGGTCAGCGGTACCCTTATATTCCCAGTGTCCAAGCCCAAGTCTGATTAGGACAGAAACCCATCCAATATTCAGTGAGAAAATGAATATTCATTACCTCAGAAACCAGAAGAAACATTGCAAAGGAGTTAGTTAATCACGCAGAGTCTGGAGCCCTACTGTCTGGCCCCAAGTTCTGGCTCTGCTGGTTCCTGCATGTGTGGCCTTAGCTGAGCTCTTTGGCTTTTCTGTGCCTCTCTTTATTCATCTATAAAGGGCAGAGAGGTACTAAGTTACTTAATGACACTTCTAGAACAGTGCCCGCTGCATGGCAGTGGCCAGCAGTCATGATCTGTAGTTAGGGAACCATGGTAACACAGCTTGTGTGCAAGCATCCTCACTACTGCCCCAGTGTGTGCCAAGCGTCACGACACCCTGTTCATGGGTTCATGATATCTCCCAGATAACCTCCCCAGCTGCACAACCTTCCCTCGCCTCCTTTCTGGCCTCCTCCCTGCTCCTAGGCATTGAACGACAGTCCTGGGGTGGGAGGGTCAAATTCTTCCCACTTAGACAGGACACTGAATAGCCCTTCAGAAAGGGCCAAGTTCACTTCAGTTGGTCCTCAGCCCTGTCTGTGCTGGGATAGCCCTACAGAGAGTCCGTCAGATCACTGGGGTGATGGTACTTGCCATCATATTGATTATCCAGCTGCCAGAGTTCAAGGCCGTAGTTTCCCTTCACAGACAAGCTGCCAATAGGTCTACAAGCAGCAGGGGTGGGGATGGGGGCAGGGGTGTGGATGGGGCAGTTATAGAACCATGATCTCTCTCCCTGAAGTGTCAGTGTGAGAGCCCAGCCCCTCTCAGGGTCTCATGGGAAAAACAGTAGATGTGACGATGAACTGGTCCTGTCCTGGACAGAGAGACACAAGTACAGTGCCCAGGCATGGCAGTGTGGGACAGGCTAGGTCTGGATCAAGGGCCCAGGGACGTAGAAGAGTGACCTGTCTGGGGAAGCCAGAGGGAGATTTCTGAGCCTCACCTTGAGGAACTAGGAAAACGGGAAGAACATTCTAGAAATGTTAAGTGTAGAGGGTAGGGATTTGTGAGATGCTCAGAGGGACAGAAGCCCGAGTGTTTAGAACACACAGGCTGGGAGCTATGGAAAGATGTGACACCTGGGCTGTGAAAGAGCATACCTGGATGGAGACAGGGAGCTAGAGGAGAAAGCCACCAAGTGATGTGTGGGTCCAGGGGCCGGAGTGGGAGTCTCAGTTGGTGCTTCACCATTCAGTCTTTCTTTGAGCTGCATGTCCCTTATCCTAAGGTCTGTTCTGTGCTGTGATGACAGGACACCACAGGCTGTGTCGTCCACAGAAAGCAGAGAGGTACAGGCTTTCGGTCCTAGAGGTTGTGAAGTCCAAGAACCAAGGAACCACATCTGGCAAGAGGGCTGCAGCAGTGACATCTCTCAGCAGATGGTATCACTTGGTGTGTGTGAGAAAGACAGAGAGGGAGATGGACACAAGGGAAGATATCGTGGCTAACGCTTCTTAAGGTCCCACCCCTCAGCTCCATGACAATTAAATTTCCATGTGTGTTTTGGAGGAGGCAGACCTTCAGACCACAGCAGCAGGGACTCAGAGCAATGAGTCTTATTATAAGGATTCACTGCATTAATATATTCAGACCTCTTAGAAGGCAGCTTGGTAGATGCTTACAAGTGACCTGTAGTGCTGGTTTGTAGTAGAGATGCCCAGTGAACACCAAACACTTCCAACCTCTCTCTCTTGGTGTCAGTGTTGGGAGGATTGACTCCTTGAAGACATAGCTTACAACAAGCCTTGAGATGGGTCTGTGTGACGGGGTTCCATCCAGTAGAATGTAGGCAGCTGGGATCTACAGCATGTCCCATCCTGCCGGGGAAACCTCCCTTGAGACACTCCACACTGCCAAGTACTCCTTTCTGTATACAGTTGTCCAAGCCCAACTCACCGCACGTCTGTCATCTGGCACCCTGGTGTCAGAGGAACGAATCGCCCACCTTGTATGGAGTTCCATCTCCAATTGTGATTGTGTGACCTCAGCCTTGAACAAGACAATCAAACTTGCTGGGCCTGATGAAGAAAACAGGGATACACTCCTTGCAGGCCTAGTAAGAACATCAGAGAAAGCAGTAGAGTGCTTAAAAAAAAAGTTACATAAGGATGGGTGATTTTCCCTTAAGACACAGGGCATTCAAAACATGCTCATGCGGTGTGCCTCATTTTAATCAGTGAACCCCAGAGATCATTTAAGATGTGGATGGCCCAGCATTGCCCTAAATATGACTGGGTGATCGCCTCTGGGCTTGAAGCATTTGTTTCCCCTGAGTGGCCCCTATTGCTGTGTAATTGGCATCTGTGGATTCAACCAACCGTAGGCTGAAAAATATTCAGAGAAAAAAAATTGCATCTGCACTGAATACGTACAGATGTTTTTCTCATTACTCCCCAAACCGAACAGGGCAGCAGCTATTCATATAACGCTCACTGTGTGAGTAAATAACCCAAAGCCTGCCTCTTAAGCATAGGTTTTCAGCCCCATAAGGGTGATGTAGCTAAGTGTGGGACACACACACACACACACACACACACACACACACGGTTTCAGGGTTACACGATGACCAAAATTTATTTCAAACTCAAATGCATAATGGATCCAACGTGTTTCTGGCCCAGCTCACCCAGACTCCCCTTCACCCTTGACTCTGAAGGAAGTACACATGAAATGGGCCCACACCATCACACCTCCCCACGCCTGCCAACGCTGCCTGGAACACCAGCTCAGATCCCAGACCGCCACATCTGTGAACTGCAGTGTTTCTACTGCATATAAACTGTTTTCTGCCCCTGTAGATGCATGGTGATTTAACTAAAGACAACAAAGACATTTAGTATTTCCCCGCTGCAGTCCCTCAGCCTTGTAATCATCAAATCACACCTTTGGATTGGATGGCGTTAAAATACCTGATTTTGAAAATTACCGTTAGAGTTGGTGATGCGAGTGTCATTCTAAAAATAAAGAAATCACTAAATTAATTTTGCCTTGGGATTAAAACAGAATTACAAAGTTTCTGAGGTGGTTCTGGGTATATTTCCACTATGTATTGGACATATTTATATGAAGCAGAGTTCTCAGCATCAGTGGCTCCAAAATCAAAGCATCTGTCAACTCTGAAAGCACTGATGACACTCTGTGTCCCTCAGTAGCAAATGCTCAGCTAAGAGTTAATTCTTTATATGAAAATAAAGAAGCCCAGGGGTAGAAAAGCGGCTCAACTGGGAAAAGCTGCTCCTGCAAAGGATCTGGGTTCGGTTCCCAGCACCCATGACAGGTGGCTCACAACCTCCTGTAACTCCAGTTCCAGGAGGCCTGATGTCCTCTTGTGGCCTCCATGGGTTTCTGCATGCATGTGGTGCACATACACAGACACACATGGGTGACGGAAGGATGGATGGATGGATGGATGGATGGGATGGAGAGATAACTGATGAGTAAATAAATGTATGAGGAAAAATAAAAATAAACATGTTCATTTCATTAGCATGTGAATTTACTGTTATCTTTAGTAAATGATAAAATTACATGCATGACCCCCCCAAATTTTTAAATAAATTTATTTATGATTCACTAATAGTAAACATTTAATTTGCATGTTTGTTAATGGTGTGTGTGTGTGTGTGTGCACGCGCGTGCGCATGCATGGCACAGCATACGTGTTAAGGTCAGAGAATAAGTCCATGCAGCCTGTTCTCTCCTTCCAACTTTGCAGTGTCCAAAGGAACGTCAGGTTCAGAGACAGAGCTTTTAGCAGCAAAGTCATGTCACTGGCCCAGGTATGCCTATTTTAATGCCTACATTCCCAGGGTCTCAAACAGATTTCTCCAGCGAAAAGGTTATGAATGGAAAGATTTTAAGAAGCACTGATCAAGAAAAGATTAAAAGAATACCAGAGACATGTAAATAGGCTATATGCAAATGCTACATTTTATACAGGGAACTTAGGCATCAATAAATTTGAGGCCCTTGGGTGGGGTGTGCTGGTTGAATTTGGTCAATTTGATACAAACCTAGACACATCTGGTGTCTTAGTTATGGTTTCTATTGCAGTGATGAAACACCATGACCAAAAAGCAAGTTGGGGAGGAAAGGGTTTATTCAGATTACAATGATGAGCATTGCTGTTCATCACCAAAGGAAGTCAGGGCAGGAACTCAAACAGGATCCCAGAAGCAGGAGCCGATGCAGAGGCCATGGAGGGGACCTTCTTACTGGCTTGTGTAAGCCTGTTTTCTTATAGAACCCAGGACCACCAGCCCAGGGATGGCACCACCTCCCCATCAATCACTAATTGAGAAAAATGTCTTACAGCTGGATCTCATGGAGGCATTTACCTCAGCTGAGGCTCCTTCCTCCCTGATGACCGTAGCTTATGTCAAGTTGACAGGAAACCAGCCAGTGCATCTGAAAAGAGAATCTCAGTTGAGGGATTATTTCTATCAGGTTGGTCTCTGGGGGGCGGGCATTTACTTTTTTATTATTAATGGTGTGGGAGGGGCCAGACCTCACCACGGGCAGTACCGCTCCTGGGTAGGTGGCCCTGAGTTGTATAAGAAACAGTCTGAGTAAGCCTTGGGGAACAAGCCCATAAGAAGCATTCCTCCATGGCCTCTGCTTCATTTAGTTCCTGCCACCAGGGGCCTGCCTTGTCTTCCCTCGGTCACAGGGTGTGAGCTGGGAGTTAGACGGTAAACTAAACTCTTTCTTCCCCAAGTTGCTTTTGACCATAGTGTTCTAGCGTAGAAACCCTGTCAAAACTCAGCTCCTGGGTGAGCTCTGTGAGGCCATTCCTCTCTTATTCCTGGGGTACAGACAGGCTCCCTTGCCCTGTCGGAGCGCTTAACCTGTCACAGTCCACCTTTCTCATCAATTATCTTGTTCAGTTTAAGCCAGTCGCAGTGGGGACCTAGCTTGGCTTCACCTCTAGCCTGGAATGGAGCATGGTGTTTGGCACCTGCCAGGCTCTCAGAAGATGCTGCTAAATGAATGTCTCATAGCACCAGCAATTTTGGACAGCAATGGGGATAATCTCACCTCCTACTGAAGGATCCATTTCTCCTTGTTTTTGAGTCATATTTTAAGAGTCTGAACTATTCCCTTCGCTTCAATTGCATTAGCTAATTACTTCAGTGCTTAAGTTCTTTCTTGGACGTTTTCCACCAAAGATACAGTTGCTTTCCATAAATAATTTAGGTGCACAGTGCAGATCCCATTTAGAAGATGGTGAGAGGCAACAAATGCTGGGGAGCTGGCTGGGGAACAGCTGGAAACAAAGGTATCCACCAGGGGGGCCTCTCAGCTGGAAAGGTGTCATGATCCTCCTCCTGCACCCAAAGGTGATGGCACCAACTGTTCTGTGCCAATGTTTTCCTGCACTGGGACTTTGACATGGCTCCTATTGAGAGATGACACCGGTCTGTGCCTGCTCACCTTTGACCTGAGTGCCTCGTGATTTCTCAGATGAGCAGGGATGGGCTCAGTGTGATACAATCGTAACTTAGAGTGCACGGCATTAAAACACCAAGGCATCTGGTTTCCGCCACCCGCCTGGGCTCTTTATTGTCTCAGGTTCAAGGGCAAGGCTGGATCTGCGTCTCACCAGCCTCTATAATCTGATGCTTTTGACTTGACTGATGTTCTGGCTCTTCTCTCTCCTCTCCTTCCCCCTCTCTGCTATCAAGTCAACCAGGTTGACAGTCATCATTGTTCATGGAACCCCTATGCTTTGCTCATCCTCTGAGTCAGCCATTCTCAACCTGTGGGTTAAAACTCCTTTCGGGCCACATATCAGACACCCTGCATATCAGATATTTGCATTACAATTCACAGCAGAAGCAAAATTACAGTTATGAAGTAGCAGGGAAATAATCTTATGGTTGAGGTCACCACAACATGAGGAACTGTAGTAAGTGTCACCGCATTAGGAAGGCTGAAAGTCGTTGCTCTGAACCTTATTTGAGCGCTCCCAGGGTCATGAAAAAGCCCTGTCCTTGTCTTTCTAGCTATGTGCATACTCTCTCAGTACTCACTGAAATGGCTGAACTGAGGATTCGAACCCTGAGTTATGCCCTACTTGGTAACTCCATTCCTTTCTCCGATGCTCTAGCACTCTGCCATTTTGGGGTGGTAAACGCTTGCAGTATCACCTCTGGGGTTAGATTCAGCTGCATTTATCAGTAAAACGGAGAAGGGTGAAGGGAACTTCAACAAGACAGACGCTTACTTCTCTTGTGTACAAATAAATGAGGGGCGTGGGACTAGAGAGCCCGAGGCCTTGTATCATCAGACATGTACGCTCCTGCCATGTTGAGTGAACATGTAGAGTTCTGTCTACTCTCACCCCCAAAGTAGATGAGGGTGCTCAGGCCATCATATCAGCATTCCAACCCAGTGGCAGAGCTCTTCCAGAAGTCCCAAACAATACTCGGAATACCAGTTTGTGGCCAAGACTTTGTCATATGGCCCTATCTAGCAGCAAGGGAGTCTGAAAAAGTCTCAAGTTCATTATTAAGGGGGAGGGGAATGATTAATATGGAGTGGTCATCTAACACTTTCTGACTCGTTTACCCCCCACAGCTTAATGACAACTGTCCCTATGGAGATCTTACATCATTCAGAACCACAGTTTGAGTTCATTATAAAGCACATCAGGTTTCATGTAATGATATTAATAATAATAATAATATTTACCATTTTTTGAGCCCTGTAATGTGTCAGGCTATTGAGAAGTTTACACACTCTATCTGACTTAACTATTATCATCCAGGGTTTGCAAGTAAAGAAACTGAGACCCCAGAACAGGTTAAATGCATGCCTGAGGCCACAAAGCTGTTATGAGGTAGAGCCAGATTTTACCCATGAACTTGAGATGGACTCCAGACACAGCAAAAGGAAGACATTAACAGCAAGAAAGACGTTGGTGGTCCATCAGACAGTTGATTCAGCTGACTGACACGGGGATGAAGTGAGGGACTTAGCAGAGAGACCCAGCCTTCTCTCCCTACAATGAGCCACAACTTCAGAAACCGGCAGGTGTGCGTTGTGGTTCCAAAGATGGGAACTCTGCCCAGAGCACTGAGCTGATGCCTGGCTGAGGCCTCTCACGTTCTGGAATTGCAAGGGTGAGCCACCAGCCCTGACCTAAGAGAACTTTAACAGTACAATTTTAATTTTAGTAGGCACATCACAGTTGTAAGTATTTCAAGGTATGGTAACATGTGGATACACTGGTATAGTATGCAATAGACAAATCAAGATATTGGACCCATATATCTCCTCTGGAATAGCATTTCTATAGGAATGCTTTACCATGAGAATTTTCAAGTACATATGAAAGGATTGGCTCATATCCCTTGAAATAAACATTTTGAAAGCACCTGGCCTGTGTCCATCAACACCCATCTCCAATAAGAACCAGCCAGCACTGACCTTGACCTATCCGACCCTTTCTGCCCTCCGCACTCTGCTACGGGTTATTTTAAAGCTCCCCCCAGACATCTGATTATATGAATCCCTCAACAATCAGACTGCTTTTAAACAATATCCCAACACCATCGTCACACAGCTCAAACATGAAAGTAACTCTCGGCATCACTAAATGTCTGGTCTCTTCAAATATCGCCAGTTGTCTTGGGAATGTTTTCCTTTTCGTTGTGGTGGTTGTTCCGTCCAGGTTTGTTTGGTTGTCCGTGCTCTAATCAGTAGATGTTTCTTTGATGCTTCTGTCAATCCCCTGCTTTCTCTGAGGCATTTTTTTTTCTTCATAATGACCTTGAACTCCTGATTCTCCTGGATCCACCTTCTCAATGCTGAGATTTCATGTGTGTGCCACTCTGTCTAGTCTTTTTATTTTTTTTCCTGTGGTGCTGCAGATTGAACCCACAGCTTCTTGCATACAAGGCAAGCATTCTTCCAACTGAGCTGTGTCATCGGGCAGCTTTCTCCCCCAACCCCGCCTTTTCATTCCTTTCCTTTTCACAGATAAGATGGTATGATTTAAACACATTAACCTGTAAACCCATTTTCTTCTTTGCCGTGCCAAGAAATCTTATAGCTGGGGTCACTTCTGAAGGCTTGCTGTGATTTGGGGTTGGGTATTTTGGCAGAGTGACCTTCCGTCAAAGTGGCAGGATTCCTAATGCCCTGTGATGTTAGCTGTTGTTGATAGCCACTGCTTAGGGCTGTTGTATTTTAAATGGCTAACAGACAGGAGCATATCCAGCTATAGGACCACTCCCTTCCAGTTCCCTTTTCTCCATCCCTAAATGTCCTAATGCAGAAGCTTGGCCTGGACTGTAATGCTGCATCCCCCACCCATTTCCCGCTCCTCCTCTCCTATATCCCTGAGGGAAAGTTCCCCTTTAAGAGATGGCTAGGGAATTAGAGCCTTGAGTCTGGGCCTAGCCCTGCAGATGCCAGCCTCCGAGGTTGCTGGGTTGCTAGGATACACAGCTCCCAGAGCCTTCTCAAGCTGCATCCTTCTGGAGCAGCTCATGGACAAGGATGGGCAGAGTATGCTGGGGATGGGGGTAGATATTGCCCAATAGACAGGCCTGTCAAGGGGTTCAGGCTCCTCCTAGAACTGCATGGAATTGGGGGAATGTCACCCAGAAAATTCTGCCCAGGATTCATTTCTGCTCGTGTGGTAAAGGCTATCTGTGCATTTTTAAAGCCCCTCTCCCCCAAGTCCTGTCCTCTATTGTTGCCTGCATTTCTTCTGCAACACGCCTTTCTCCTTCAGAAAGAGTATGTGGTGAATGCAGGGCTCCTCTCCAGGCTTCCCGTCCCTCTTAAGGCTTACCGAAAGGCAGTGAGACCGCCTTCAGGGGCCCCTGCCTGTGCTCCAGGCCTCGGTGCAGTTGACTGCTACAGTGCCTGGTTCTCTGCTGGTTAGCCTGCCCCTCTGGGCACTCAGGGCTCTTCTTGCTCGCCTCTGCAGGCAGGGAGCTCACTGGCTGCCACAAGAAGGCTTATTTTTGGATAGCTTCCAAGTTCTTGCTATGGGACCCTTGGCGAGCCTGCCACACTGAATGAGCCGGTGGTTTCTTCCACCAGACAGCCCTTTGGAGCTGAATCCTTCTCCACTGCCTTCCAAGCATCTACCAGAAGTAATAGGCAAGTAGATGAAACGTGAGTGATCTAAGTCAACAAGTTTGGTTCCCTGGAGGTCACCCTAAGGTCTGAGATGTCCATTCTATTGCGCCCCCAGGTGCCTGCTCCCTCACCTGCTCCCTGGTCCCACAGAGATAGCAGCACCCCAGGGACCAAACTATGGGGCTGGCTTTCATGTCTGCATGCTCAGACAAAGAGTACGGGTAGGGCTTGGAAGATTCCTTAGTGGTTGAGTCCGTGTCCCCGTCCAAACATCCTTTGATTTAGCAACACCATCCCTGAGATGGGGGCAGGGGAGCTGAAATTCTCCAGGCGCTCTGGAGACTGTTTCTCAAAATGGTCCGTGCTGACACAGCTGGGGAGGCTCCTGGTAGAACCGCCCACCAGGCTAGGGTTCCAAACCAAGAATGGTGGGGTGGTTGGTGGCCTAGTTCCTTCCTCGGGCACAGGGGTTAAGAGCTATGCAGCCTGCCTGCTGGCTCAGTCCTGTCTTCTCCTGAGGTCTAAGGCCTGGAAGCAGCACATTCTCAAAGCCAATGGTGTATATCTTTAAGCATTCAGGCCTGCGTGAGGAGCTAATATCTAGACAGGATGAACTCCAGGATGAGGCTCAGCTCGGGGTCTGATCTTTAGAAAATGCTCAGTTAACATTAACCATTATTCCAATGCACACTTTCCAAAACAAGCACAGGACAGTCCCTATGAGTGCCATCTAAACTGGAAGGCCTGGACTAGGTAGTTTCTTCAGATGGCAATATCGGAGGGGTGGGGGTGGGGAGGGGACACAGAGCTGAGGAAACCGAAGCCTCCTCATTAATAGCTGAACCAGACCTCCTGCAGTCCAAAGCTCTGCCCAGTCAGGACATTCTCGAGTGCCCTGCAAAGTCCCTTAGAGGGTTTAGGAATCCTGAGCTTGCAAACAGGCAAGCACTGAGGTTGCGATGTCCGCCAATGAAAGCCCATGGTGATGATGTAATGCTTAAGTTCTACCGTCATTGGATGCCCGTCGTGCTACCCTAGACACTCTTCTGTCACCGAAGAAGGCTTTGCTGCCGGTCGGAAGTCGAGAGGTGGCTGATTCAGGAGCTAGTGACCCCCTCCTTCAAGAGAGCCAGCCTTTCTGCCATCACCAAGTTCACCGCTCCCAGGAGAGCTGAGAGAGGCAGTTCTGAGGACCTGCTGGGCCAGGGCTGCTCCTCACATGCAGGAAGAAACACACTAGGGGAGCCCAGAGGAGACAGGTGGTCGCAAAGCCTGACGCCCTAGGAGGGAAGCAAAAATAAAGCTTGCCATTACAATAGCCACGGCCCACGGTTGACCTCTGGGATAAGTAAGTTCCTAAATGTGGATTTGCCTTGGACCACTGTACTTTAAAAAAAAAACAAAAACAAAAACAAAAACAAAACAAAAAAACAAAGTAAAGCCATTCAAAAGGCCAGGGGCAGGGACAGAAGTGGGTTTTCTTTCTCACAAGGGAAGGCCTCGCTCCCTTCCCCATCCCACCCCACCCCACCCCAGCCCCGACCCCGTTTCCACCCAGGTTACTGATGGGGAAATTGAGGGCCTGCTTCTGACTGCCTGGTGCCAATGCCAGTGTTCTTCAGCCCGCACGGGTAGAAGACTGAAAGCCCTGGGAGCAGGCTTGAGCTGGGGAAACTTGCAAGGGGCGGAGCTGGGTGGAGAAAGAAGGGCCTGCCTTGCAAAGCCACTTCCGCCTGAAGCCCAGGGTTCCAAATGCTAATGGGAGGCAGTCCTCCTGGGTGCTCAGGCGGCAGCATCTCCCAAGACAACGCACGCATACCCAGCAACCAACACACCCCAAGTTCTCCTTCATGCAGGGTTTTCTTTCTAGCTTCACAGAACCCTGAGCTCCCAACGTGGGTCTGACCGGGTGGGCTCTCTCAACCCCTATTTGTGTTGCACATAGGGGATCCCACTGAGCCCACAGGTCTGAACTGAGGGCATCTTCATATTGCTTGAAAGACTTGCCCTCTGGCCACACAGCAGCCATAGAGTCTGGACATGGTCTTATACCTCTTGGGTCCTTCCAGCTCCTGGGATCCAGCCTCCTAAGCAGGTGCCTGTAGCGTTCAATAGGCACCGGGCAGAGGAAGACTCCTTCCCTTTTTAGATACAAGCTTTCAAGAGATGAGCACACCGCTCAAAAGTACAGACTGGGAGCTGTGACTGGACCTGGACGGTTTTCTACTAACTCGCTGAACCCTGCTTGTCTAGGAAAGTCCTTGAAGCCAGAGGAAAGATCTGGCTTGAATATTCCAACTTAGGACAGCCGTGTCAGGTTGGGGACTGGCTCTGCCCTTAGATGTCCCATGTCCCTCACCACCAAAGAGGGATGGCAGAGGTGGGGAGCTTGACATCAGAAAGAGAGCAGGTTGGAGGAGAAGCAGTTCTGGTGTATGATGGGATACCTGGCCTGTGGTTTGTCTGAGCCCATGAACACACTGCATATGCAAAGGCAAATGTTTTCCCTCCAGCCTCATGCTCCCCGTTCCCTCAGGAAGTCAGATCAGAATGTTCAGGGCATATTTCAGAGCCAGCACTGGTGACCTCTCCAGAGAAGAGAACATCTCTGAGCCCTGATTCCATCTTCCTTGGCCATCAAAGTCCCCACTGAACCCTACATAGACTATTAGAAACAGAAAGTTATTAAATTCAGGTGGCCAACACACAGTAGGGACACAGAGAACCAAAGGGAGGTACCCAAAGTCACATCCCCAGGAGGCACTGGCTCAAAGAGGTCAGAAGCAGGATTCAGATGTTTCCAGAAGTTCTTGCATTTCCTAACACCCCAACCCCACCTCCAGCAACCAATACAAAGGCCCAGGACCCTCCCTCACGGGCAGGATTCTCTTGATGCAAGAGCTCACTCAGCCTCATAGAACCCTGGCCCTCCTACTTGCTTGTGACTGGATGCATCCCTACACAGCCCCTGTTTGTGTTCCTGTACATGAACCAAGGAAACACCATTCAGTGAGAGGGATACTAGAACCCACTGGGGCTGCAGAATTGGGTTTTGATAGCAAATAATAAAAATGACAATAAAAAGATAATAAAAAACACCCTTCCCCAGGTGAACCTGTTTGGCAGTGAACTCTGCAGACATCCAACCTGCAGTCTCGTAATGAGATCGTCATTGAATCTGTCACCTGACAGCCAGTCCAGCCAGTCAGACAACAGAGGCTTTGGATCCTCCGGGTGGAGGACACTTTGGGGTTGCCCTCCATCTCTTTTGAACCAGAGATATGGATGCTCATTCCCTAACACTGAACAGTCCCATAGTTCTCATCCTCAGAGGGTTTCTCTTTCCTTTCCTTCTGCCTTCATCCAGCTTTTATCAGTTGTCTGTTGTCAATCACAGTAGCACTATACAACACACCACAGAATGCTGTGACTTAAGGATGTTTTCCTTTGGCGGGACAGTTTTCATTCTGGCTGGTCCCACTAAAGCATCTGTGGCCAACTGGCAGATCATGTGTGGGCTAGACTCTCTCATGTGTCTGGAGCCTTGGTTGCAACATCTGGGTCGACTAGGCTCGCACTCTCTGAAAAGAAAGCCAGCTGCAATTCGAGAGCCTCTTACCACGTGGGCTTGGGGCTACTCACCATCACTTCCACTGAAGTCGGCTGGCATGGCAAGTACCAAGGTTATCCCAAGGCATGAAGCTGGAAGGAGCTACAGAGCTCTGGTACAAAGGGAATGGATTCAGGGAGGTGCCTGGTGGAGCCATCAAAGTAGTCAGAGTATGAAAACACTATCTCAGACTGTTGATGAGCTTACTAATCTCTCTCTCTCTCTCTCTCTCTCTCTCTCTCTCTCTCTCTCTCTCTCTCTCTTCTTCCCCCCGCGTGCGTGCGTGCGTGCGTGTCCCTATCATATCAATATTAGAGGTGCATACTCTGCCACTCAAGTATTTTGAGACTGTTTGTATTATCCTATTGGCTAAAACAGGTCACATGGCTAGATCAGATATGGATGAGGAAATACCTCTCACTCAGAAGGAATTGCAAAGTTCTATGGCAAAGATCACGGATACAGGGAGAAGTAAGGAATTGGGTCCATTCATCTCATCAATCTATACATCCCATGCTCACAATCCCTTTTATCCAGGCTCTTTCCGCTTGCTAAGCATTCCCATCACAGGTTCAGCTACATCTCTAAAGTAAAGAGTGGCACCAAGCTCAGAAGCCACTCTTTCATGCTCTGCATCAGGACCAACTGCAGCTCTTCTCGATGCAGACTCCTATGGACAAGTCATCCATTCCCCACCCCTCCAGCATACATGCCCTACTAAGGATAGGACAGCCACAAAAATCACTGGCACTGGGCTGGGGAAAAAGAGGATGCTCTAACAACCAGACTGTAGCTATTCTGAAATCCTGCTGGGAAGATGTTTCTGGTTACTGTACCTGGGAGACTTTCTCCAGTCCCAAGATCTACTGCACAGCCATTCTCCGTGTCACCTGTCTCTTGAGGTATCTTCCCTTTTCTGCCATCCTCCCTGCCACTGCTTATGTGCTGTAAAATACCTCCTACGAACTGCTACCTAGACAAGGCCATTTTATATTTGGAACCTCATGAAGTCATTCAGTTGCTTGTGATAACACAGCTTCCTAAACATCCCTTATGTGATTGAGTCCATTGCGTGTCATGTGTCAAAAGACATATCAAAAACAGTTCCAGCTTTTCAGCCCTCTTTCTAGTAAGCGTTTGCAAACTGGAGGGCTGATTTTCCGAGTTTGTGTGTGTCCATAGCACCTTATTAAATCTCTTTAGCTTAGAGTTGTCTGATAGCTTCTGCCTTGAAACCTCTTTGCACAAGAACAGGGGTGTTGTGCGATATTTTGATCGCTCTCCGACACTCTCAAGACTATCAATAAAGTTTACTATAAATCAAGGGGGGTCGCTAGCTACTAGTGAACCAAAATTAACCATAGAGGTTTTGGAGGACCAAGGACATATAGAGAAATACAGCAAGTAGTGGGATGGGGCCTAGAAAGATCAAGGAAGCAGAGGAGAGAGAGGAAGTCATTGG
Organism: Cricetiscus sungorus; assembly: GCA_030556225.1. Taxonomy (NCBI): domain Eukaryota; kingdom Metazoa; phylum Chordata; class Mammalia; order Rodentia; family Cricetidae; genus Cricetiscus; species Cricetiscus sungorus. The sequence continues at coordinate 11,992,165 of JANBXA010000588.1, forward strand.
TTGTTTCTCCTCCACTTCTCTGGTCATTCAGGTTCTTACCCCATATCTGACTTCTGAGTTTCTATTGATAAAGAATAATTAGGTAAACATTTCACAGGGGTTCATTAGATATATGTTGTATTTCCCCAGTTACTATGGCCAACAATTCTACCAAATGATTCACCGCTATGTAACGTGGCTGCCATTTTTCTCCTGGTCTCTTGCAACTTATTTTTTCAGCCTAGATGATTTGCTGATCCACTATTGCTGCATGATGAAATAACCACCTCGGTGTTTTAAAATAGCAAACATTTGTTATTTCTCTCTTACTTTGGATTAGCCAACTCCTGGCTGATC